>CAUYUJ010016682.1:536064-591197 GCA_963575745.1 Prorocentrum cordatum | reverse complement strand
AATACAAGAGTCCTCAGCGATGTTGGAATCAACCCTCCCTCCAAGCTCCCTCTTCACAGGCCCCTACAACGGTTCATTTCCAGGGAGGGAACTGCACCGTCGGAAGACAACCATTTGAAGACTGCGAAGCATGCCAAAACATTGTTCTAGGGATGCCCGCGCCACGGATCAACCTGACTGCTGTGTCCTGACGATCTGGTGTCGTGCCAGAGAGCCAGTTGTTGGACTTGAGCACCGCGAATCAACATAACTGTTGCACCCGCATAAAACGCCATGCCTGGTACGTTGATCATGGGAAGTGGATCCCCTCTCTACTCGCACAGTCGGATGTCGAGCAGGGCAATGATCCCGAAAGGGTACGCGATGCATTGTAGAGCACGGCATGGCATGGCGTAGAAGAGCGCCGCACAACGTGGCATCAACCGAGCACTGCATTGCATGCCGTGGCATGGCACGGGAAATGACGCCATCGCTGCAGCGGGAGCATGAGTCGGAACGAGCGGAAGCGCGGAAATGAGGCAAGCGCTGCAGCGAGAGGAGGAGGTGCAGGAGGAGGGTGAGGAGGAGGAGGAGGAGGAGGAGGAGGAGGAGGAAGGAGGAGGAGGAGGAGGAGGAGGAGGAGGGGGAGAAGGGTGAGGAGGGTGGGTTCGGCGGGATCGGCCGAGCGGAGGCTTTGTTAAATTTCGAGCCCTGGGACCCTCACAGATCGACGCGGCTCGAAAAATGATGAGACCGATGGAATCTAGGGCTCCCGGCGTGCGTCTTACGATGTTGCATCTTGTTGGCAACGTCGGATCTCATGGGACGCACAGAGGCATACTAGTACTACATGACCATCTCGGATGCGCGCGTCCGAACTGAACATGTGGTATACCCATCTTGTAGTTTATCGTTTCCCGAGCGGTGTGGTCAGAAAGCGCCCGCCACGACGCATACATATACTACAAGATCTCTCAGTGCGCGCGTCGCCCCTGGGGGGGCGACGCACAGATAGCATAAGGGTGCTGGGCTGGCGCCGATCGCAGGGTCCTCTCGTTGTGCCACAACCACGACAGGAGGTTCGGGGGGCAATGTTGTTGAAGGAGCTCCTTTCGAACTTCTTGCGGGGCCTCCAAACCGTGTGGTGACAGACCCGGCGGTGACCTCGAAATCCGCAAAGACCTCACCGCACGGTCCGTCACCACACGGTTTTGGGACCCTGGAGGCTCCAGTCGCCCGAGACGTCCTCGGAGAGGGACTCGAGTCCTAAAACCGTGCGGTGACCCCGAATCCCCACCGACTCACCACACGGTGTGGTCACCACCCCGTTTGGGGGCCCCCGAGGGTCTCCAGGAGCCTCCAGAGGCCCCCGGGGAGGGTCCGTGCCAGGATCTTTCGGACGGCCCCGGGAGTCAGGGGCCATGCAGGGGCCTCGGAAGGTCAGGACTCGGGCTCGCCATCGCTCGGACGTCCATTCCCTGTGTGTTTTTCGGTTTCGTGCGTGGTTTTTTCGCCAAATGATCAAGGATGCTCCTCGATGGCCCTCGCCGAAGGAAAAATGCACACGTCCGAGCGATGCCAGGCGGGGCGGTCTCTACGGTCTGGTTGGCCGAGGTGACCAAGGATCTGCCGAAGGCTACTGCAACTGCGCTGCCGCTCGCTATGCCAACTACGCTGCCGCTCGATGGGCATTTCTGCAGCTGTACGATCGTCCTCTGCATCCCACGCCCCATCGTGGCCTCTCCTATCCTCGTCCACCTGATGACCCCCTCCTCCTCACAAGAAGCATGACGTGATCCGAAACCTAAGAAAACAGCCCCCGCGAAAATCCGTCGCCTCATTCACAAAAGCTTCAACGGGCTGGGGGGAAGGGCTTTGCAGGGGGTGCTCTATCGGGGCGTTTTTTGCTCCGATCCTGCAATAATTGCTGCTCACCTGGCTCATAAGCAGGACGGTAACCCGCACGGGCACGTACGACGCTCCTGAAAATCGCAAATAAGCCGCTTGCCAGAGCGACGGAGACAACTAGTACAATGAAAAAACTGCTGGACCAGCCTTGGACCAAACAGCCTGGAACCAAGCTCCCAGGCTGCTTTACACAACAAACCAATGCGACCTCGTACTCAATATTGGACTGCGCGGCACTACCTGCCTGCTGCGCTATGGGTGTTCTGCCCAAGTGGAAGGCTGCTACCGGTCCCGCCATTGGTGCTGGTGGGTCGCTGGAAGAACCAAACGGGAAATACCCAAGGGCGCCTGGGTCGGAATCGAGAGGCTCGATGAATGTGACCTTGTCGCTCGCGTGGCCATCCACAAACGCTCTCTCGATGGACTGGCCAGGGCGAAGATGGACTCGCACAGTCCACCTGCGAGCAACACGCGCTCTAACCTTCACCTCGACTTGTCCCCAGCCGTTGGTGGCCAACAAGACTGCGGTGATGGAGTCATGGAGCCGCTCGTAGATAAATCGGCTCGTATCAAGCTCTGACTCTGCAGGGAACACGTCTAAAACGAGTGCGTCCCATTTCTGGTCTCCGACCCGCTTTGCCACATCCTCCGAGGTGACAAAGATGCCACCGTCGCGCCGGTAATACATGGGCTGGCGTTCGTACGGCTGCGAAGTGTTAATCTCCGCGGGGCCCTGGAGAACCTCCCCCGACCACACATCCTGCCAGCCGCCTGGCGGGATCCAGACCTGTCTGCCGGTAATGTTCGCGTCGCTGCTCGTGATGGGGGCCACGAGCAGGTCCTGCAGGAAGATGTACTGGTCATTCCTCCTGCTGCTTGCCTGCTCGGGCCAGTACAGGTCACCGCGCGCTGCCAGCGGGAAGCCGCTCCGGGTCGCCTCGCGGCCCGCGGCGATGAGCATCGGTAGAAGCTTGTAGCGCATGTTGATGTACGCCCTGACCACGTCCTCCACCTCCGCGCTGTACGTCCACGGCCTGTGGTCCGCGCCGTGGTAGCGCAGGATCGTCCCGAGGGCGCAGTGCGCCGTCCACCGCAGCAGGTCGCCGCCCGAGCCGCGGTAGTCCCCGCCGCAGTCGGAGTGCACGAACGGCTTGAAGTCGTGGACGCCGCAGTCCACCATCGACTCGACGCTGGCCTGCATGCTCACGCCGTCGCCCGTCCACCACACGGGGTACCGGTGCTGCGCGGGGCTCTCGGGGGGTCGGCCCGAGCCCTTGGGGCCCACGCCGGGCCGCGCGTCGTCCCGGGCGAACTTGGAGAGCGCGAGCCCGCGGCCGCGGCCCGCCCCGGCCAGCTCGGAGCGGAAGCGCTCCACGACGGAGTAGTAGACGTGGGACCCCCAGGCGGCGTTGCCGAGCCCACGCTCGGGTGCTGCCGGAGGTGGCCCTGGCCCCCAGGCCTGCGATGTCTGGGAGCTGCCAAAAGGGCGGGGCCCCTGGTGGCTCCCGGCCCGCTCCCCCGGGGCCGATGTACCTCTCGTCTCGAGTCGCGCCTGGACCGTCGCGGGGCCCGGCGAAGGCCCCCCGAGGCCGAAATCGGTTGGCAGGCCTGCCGGCGCGATCTTCGTCACGGTGCGCGTCTTCGTCTTGGCCCGGTGGGGCGGCCCAGGCTTCTCCGGGGAGGCCCGGGTGGCCTCCCCGGGCGCCCCTCGCGAGGCACTCGAGGCCCGGCCCCAAGACGGCGCGAGCGGCGGGGGGGAGCCCAGGGCCAGGGCCACCCCTGGCCACAACCGACATTCCAGTTGCCCGCGGTACCGGATTGATTCGTGAGGGGAGGGGGGATCGATATCCCCCAGTTGGGGTCGAACCACCAGAAAGTGAGGCCGCGAGCCATCCAGTCCGTCAGGCCCTTCCATCGGAACGCCACCTCCTCTGGTGATGTTTGCAGCCCTCCAGCACCACGGCCGGCGACGGGAAACGGGTGATCGTTGAAATACGTGCGCAGCCCTTTGCTGCGCAGGTACTTGAAAAAGTCTGCCGACCCCTGGGGTCCTGGCGTGGGAGCTGTATTCGCCATTTCCCCGAACAACACAGCCCTCCGACGTCGTGTGTTTTGTTTTTGCAAAGTGAACCTTACCCTTCCCCCAGGGCCCGCTTCTCATCCTGGGGCGTTTTTCGGCCAAGGCTCGGGGCCTGGTAAGGCAGGGGAGCCCAGAATCGAGTCGTCAAGTCGGATCGGCGATCGATATGAATCGGATCGGCGGAACTTGGCAGCTACGTCGAGAGAACTCGAATCGGCGGAGATCGGCAAGCGAGTAAGGCCTCCATTGCGAAAACGGAATGAAAATCGGAACCCGAAGTCCAACCGAATCAGCACCGTAGTCGATCGAAATCGAATCGAAATCGAGTCGGAGGAATCGAAATGAGCCATGTAAGGGCCCGAGGAGGTCAGACATTTAGGTGAACGTTTTCCTTTTCGGCGTTTCGACGTTGGGCGGAAATGGCGGGGCGAGTTTGGCTGGCCGGACCTCTGCTTCATGCGACTGTCTGCAAGAGTGCGTCCTGCGGCGGAGACTCCGCCTGCTTAAAACAGGCGCCCAAAACGGCCAAGCTCAACTCCTTGGGGGGGCGGCGAGGGCCCGCGCCGATCGGCAAAACCATGAATAAGAAAACGACCACTCCCCAAACGCCTCCTGCCGTGCTGTTCTGCTGATCTAGGCCGGCCCTCCCCCCTGGAGGAGCAGCCTTTCGCGGCTGTGGGGGGGGGCTCGACGCCAGTCGGGTGCGCCGAAGCGGGGTGGCCATGAAGAAGTGGGTTGCGCTGCACGGCCAAAGAAATACGTGCGGGGAGAAAAGGGGGAGGCCCAGGAGCGCGAGGGAAGCGAAGACAGGGCCATGACATCTGTGAGACATCCTGGCCCCGGCCATGACACCCCGCCCCATCTTACCAGCCTGGAACATATCCCCATCCCTATGCTGGGCACCTCCTCATCACGATGCCAATCTTAGGGATTCCCTTATTGTTTGAGGGCGAATCCCTAAGATTGTCATCGCCTTTGGCGTGCCAACCTTAGAGATAGGGATGCGTTCGAGGCTGGTAACCATCCCCCTTCCAGGAGGCGACCCGACCCCCGCCTGGAGCGCCCCGACCTTGGAGGCGCCAGAGTCCTGGACACCCGGTCGGCCCGAGACCCGCACATCATTTCGCACAGGCCTTGGGCTGCCCCCGGGCACGCACGAGGCGCCCCAATAGTGGCGTGCCGCCAGAGGACGGCACGAGAAACATCGTCGAAGCTGCCCGCTTCGTTTTTTTGTTGGATCTGCAGGATCGCTGCCAGCGGCGTCCCGAAACGTCCCCTGGACAGCCCAAGAGGCCCCCGGAGCTGCCGAGGGCGGTGGAACAAAAGAGAGCGACGAGCTGGCCCGAGGCCGCCCCCCGGTGCCGGCCTGCGGACGGCCCACGAAGCTCCTGCAGGGGAACAAAAATCGGGGATGGACAGACCCCCCTTTAGCAAACTTCCTGGAAGGCTCCTCAATCAAATCCGCAGCCTTGCACCCAACCAGGACAAAAGATCAGGCGGAACTGCCCGCGCTTATTGGAATGTCTGCGCCGTTTGCTATACCGTCCAGGGTCTATTTCCGTCACACTGGCAAAATTCGGGGATGGACAGACCCCCCTTTAGCAAAACGTGGTCTAGTGAAAACGACCTGAGGCCCAAACCTGGCGGGCGCAGGCCTGGCAAATAACGACCACGGCGCCCTCTCGAGAGCCGAAAACGGACAATTCACTAATCGACGTGTCACTGTTGGGGGCTCTGTCCACTCCAGCCTCGAAAAAAGTGACATAAAGATAAAAACTCGGAGGTCCGCGCGGATTTCTCGGATCGGCGCTGGACCCCCCTCCCTGGCGCGCGGAGCGCGCCAGGGGCGGCGCCGGGGGCGGCGCCGGGGGGCCCCAGCGCCGATCCGAGAAATCCGCGCGGACCTCCGAGTTTTTATGTTTATACCACTTTTTGTTCCCCTATTCTGGCACATCACATGGGCCAGGCGGCCCGAGGGGCCCCGACAGGCAGGTCCAAGATGCCCAAGGGAGGCGGAGCGGCCGAACGAGACACAACGAGCGAGGCCCCCAGCGCCAGGAGACGCCCGGGGCCGGGAGGGGGGGGAGGAGAAGGAGGAGGAGGAGGAGGAGGAGGAGGAGGAGGAGGAGGAGGAGGGAGGAGGAGGAGGAGGAGGAGGACAAGGACGAGGAGGAGGAGGAGGAGGAGGAGGAGGAGGTGGAGAGAGAGGAGCCGCCGAGGCGGCCCGATGGACAGCGGCCGCACGGATTCCTGGGAGTGGACGCATGGAGCACCGAAGATGAAACAGGGCACCCAAACGGCCGAAGGTGGCCACAACATGGCCCGAGAGGGCCTCAAAACGGCCCAGGCTCCAAAACGGCCCCAAAGAAAGGATAGCTCGTCCAGCTGTGTGCACGCGAAGCGCTGTGAATCATCAAAGTCTGGGAACAGATCGGTGTTGGGGTGGTCATAATACCGATCTCTGTCGTCGTCAACGAGACGCCAATTCATGTCCAGCCCCCAAATGTCTAGAGGCAGAGAGTCTAGATCCCAGTGTTCAATGTCGTCCTTTGCCTCTTGCTCGTCGTATGGGTGCCACCAAGTAAACCAGGTCCCGTACGCATAGTCTGGCAACAACGGCACTGGGCCAGTCAGGGTCACGAACTCTTCCCGTGAAGCTGTCCAACTCTCCAAGCTACTGCCAAGCAAAAACACATACGTGTCGCCTTCAACAAGGTTCCGGAAATCGTAACCGCTGGACTCATTCAGCGCTTCGTCACCACCCTCAGGGGCTGGCGTGGCGCCCCACTCCGGGGCGTGAAAGCGAGGGTAATCCACAAGAGCGTAGCTTTTAGCCTCACGTGGCGATGGCCAATGCAGCAAATGCCGATACTTCGTCGCATCTCGTCTGGAGTCATAGAGCAAATCTCCATGGGAACTGTGCACCTCGAAACTATGACGCGAAGGTCGAAATCCAAATGCTTTACCTTTATGGCCAGAGGTAACATCATCGAAAGCTGCAAGTGTGTAGCACATGCCTGTGTCGATATTGTGCGACCAAGCGGCGCATGTCAGGTCGCTGCCGCAAGCGGTGCAACAAGCTTGGCTATCTGACACTGCCGTGCCGTCTGGATACTTCTCTGAGCGAGCGAGGCTGGGTCCAGCTTCGGCATCGGTGTCGTAAAGTATATCTCCGCACGTGAAATCCCCGATGCCTGACACACGGATCTTGTAATACTCTGTTATCGCGGTGAAGCTGCCGCTCTCGTTCGCAACAGTAAGGGGAACTCCAGGGAAACTGCGGTTCCTCACCATGAAGGTCACGCGGTCCTCAAACCCTCTCGGCCCCTTCGGCTCAATCCGGACCAGGGTTGGTGATAAAGCCTGAATGCGCACATCCCCGGCCACCGCCTCCCCAAACTTGCTGGCCGAATGGAGGCACCGAACATCACCAATATCACCAACCACCCCTTCTTCACACATGCCGCCAGAGCGGCCCGTGCGCGGCGCCGAGTGCCCTAGGGAAGGGCTCTGAGAGCAGCCGTTGCCCACACGCCTGGAGCCGACATGGCTACGCACAGAACCAAACCGCGGAGGGCGAGGAGGAGGAGTACCAGGGCTGCGAGACGGGGATGGGATTCCTAACCGCCGCCTGGGGGTCGCTCTTCGGGAGCCTCGGCAGGCGGTGGACATGTGCCCGATTCCGGAAACCCTGTACCCCAAAACGCTTTCATCTCTCGGGGGCGCATTTGTGTTATGTCTGCGAACCCCAGAACGTTGTCATCTCTTGGGGGCGCATTCTTCACTGCCGCCGCCTTCCGCCAGCCTCCCGCCGCCTTCCGCGGGCTTCCGCCGGCGGGGGCGGCTTCGTTTTGCTCCTGCCAACCTTCCGCCTCCCTTCCGCACGCCTTCCGCCGCGGGAGAGGTGGCAACTTCGTCGATCCTCGAAGGCAAGGGCGTTTTTGGAACGCCGCATGTGAAATTTTGCCGCCCACGGCCCGAAGAATATGCACACATCCGCCGCCTCCCCGAGGCCCGCGAACACCGACCTCCTGCGCGGTGGTGATATCCGCCTCGGAAAGGGGTACAGCCAGGACGCACCAGCGATGCCGCAGCGTACCCTCTCGTCCCTACGCAGTGCAGCAGAGTCCTTCTCAGGAATTGGTGGGGAGGAGGAGGAGAAGGGATGGAGGAGGAGGAGGAGGAGGAGGAGGAGGAGGGAGTAGAAAGGAGGGGTGAGGAGGAGGGGTTTGGGAGAGAGAGGAGGCGGAGGAGGAGAGAGGAGGAGGAGAGGAAAGGAAGTTGAGGAGGAGGAGGTGGAGGAGGAGAAGCAAGGGGTTAGGAAGGAGAGAGAGAGAGAGGAGGAGGGGAAGTAGGAGGAGGAGGAGGAGGGAGGGGAGAGGAAGGAAGGGAGGAGGGAGGAGGAGAGGAGGAGAGGAGGAGGAGGAGGAGGAGGAGGAGGAGGATGGGCCTTCCATGCTCACAGAGGGCACGCCCTGCCGAACCACCAGCGCCCAAGAGGCCTGCCGCTCCGGCGAGGCCCTCTCGCTGCCGTGCCCCTGGGAACGCAGCGGGGCAAGGACGGATGCCAAGATTCGGCGGCGCGCACAGGGGGGTAGGGGGAGGGGGGAAGGCTTCTTGGAAGGAGGCTGCTTCTTAGAAGGCACCGGCCTTACATCTACAAAGAAGGCCCGCGCCTTCTAAGAAGCAGGGGTGCTTCTAAGAAGCCTTCCCCCCTCCCCCTACCCCCTTCTGCGCGTGGCCAGAAGATGGCGGGCCTTGCATGCGAGAGACGTGCCCAGCGGTAGCCCACTATGAGCGGACAGGAGAGGAGGATCGATCCAAGGTCGTCGATGGTCCTCGAGGATCCGTTCAAGCAGGATCTATCCGAGGACAGGGCAGGAGGCTTCACACCCAAGGAGGACACAGCCTGCCGAGGACCTCGAGGGTCGACCCCTCAGGCGGTGGTCATGGATACCTCCCCCCTGGCAGTGAGGCATCTTCCTGGTGGCACTCGGCGGAGGAATCCGACAAGGAGAACCCATTCCGAAGCGTCGTCGGCATCCATGCGTTTAGCCGCTGCACCTTGTTAGACGTCCTGTTAGAAGTGGATGCACACAACGTTAAGAAGAGAGCCCGACTCTGAGAAGGCACACCTCTCGATCCGGATAGCTGCTGCAAGCTGAGAAAACGATTGATCGCGGCGCTGAGGACAGAGCCCTATTTTTAATGACGTAGCGCCCTGTCTCCATGAAGCCTGCTGTAGACTTTTACCACGAGTGAGTGCGGCGCTGAGGCGATAGCCCCATTTTTAAGGTGAACCGACCTGCGTTCGCGAAAGTGCTCCAAGGTCTTTTACAAGCGAATGCGCATGCGAGCGGCGCGAAAGAGATGGCCCCATTTAGTGTGGCTGACGGCATTGGAACAGTCAAACTTCCACTATCATTCGGTCGAGCATGTCCCCCTACAGGCGGATTGTGGGTGATATATATATATATATATACATATACATATACATACATGTATGTATATATATAAATACACGTATCTGTATACATATACCAAGAACCATCTAAATTATGTACTTCTACCTCATATGTATATACATGTATGTATGTATGTAAGTTTGTGTGAATGTATGTATGCATGTATGTATGTATGTATGCATGCATGTATATATGTATGTATGTATGTATGTATGTATGTATGTATGTATGTATGTATGTATGTATGTATGTATGTATGTATGTGTGTGTATGTATGTATGTATGTATGTATGTATGTATGTATGTATGTATGTATGTATGTGTGTATGTATGTATGCATGTATGTATGTATGTATGTATATATGTATGTATGTATGCATGTATATATGTATGCGTGCATGCCTGCATGCATGTATGTATGTATGTATGTATATACGTATGTATGTATGTATGTATGTGTATATATTTATACATACATGTATATATACATATATATGTATATGTATACACATGTATCGCCCCCGTACTATTTTTGACAATTGTTGTCTACTCCTCCTGTAGAGGCACATGCCCGCCTTGGCACTATCAGAACTCGGGAGGGCGCCTGGGGCGATCCGCACGGCCCGCCGTGCCGACGCGCCGGGTGTCGCGACGAGGAGGCACCCACAACCTACAAGGGAGAAGGATAGAGGAGGCTGCAATAGTCAGGTCGGGCGAAAGGGGGGGATAGCAATGGGGGGGGTGAGAATCAGCTCACGTAGCTGGTTTCTCGGGCGCCTCCTGGCGCCGCAGGCGGCCATGTATCGAGGAATGGGCCCCTCGGTGGGGCCGAAACCAACTGCATGCAGCAGATTCCGTCACCCCCTTTCCCAATCCCCCCTTTCGTTAAGCCCGAAATAGGGGAACGACACATGACATAAACAAACTATAACTCGGAGGTCCGCACGGATTTCTCGGATCAGCGCTGAACCCTCCTGGCGGCGCCTCTGGCGCCGTCCGTGGGACGCTCCGCGCGCCAGGGAGGGGGGGCCAGCGCGGATCCAAGAAATTCGCGCGAACCTCCCAGCTATTCTGTTTATTCCATTTTCCGTTCCCCTATGCAAGGGCACTAACAGGTCCACACTCTGCTCCAGCAGACCTCCACACTGGGGGGGCCCACAGGCGACGTTTGCCCGCCCAGAACGAGCCTGCACATGTGCGACGTCAAACGAATTCCCGTGATCGGAAAGCGCGTCTCCGACCAGATAGAGCTGGAGTGAAGCAGAACAGCTGAGCACACGACACACACATACACACACTCACGACCACCGCTGCGGACACGGTCCGGGCCTAGCTAAGACCGTGGCCTCAGAAATCTGGCGCGTCTGGACAACATGCGATGCGAGACACATGTAAAACATGGCGAGGGCAGGGAGGGCGGAAAGAAGGTCCTGAAGCTCGTTGCCCGGGTGCTGCTCGGTATTCTGGTGTGTGTGTGTGTCGGTGTGAGAGAGGAGGGAGATAGGGAGAAAGGAGAAGTCCTTGGTGACGGTGTCGGCAGGCGTAGGGCGTGTCGTCTAGACTTTGCTGAGAGTTCATGTTCGTGGTCTTTGTGCTGTGTGCTGGCTGGTGCGGGGTCGGTGTAGTGATGCTCGAGCGCCGTCCATGTTTCGGTGTCCTGGGCTGTTCGCATCCATGTGATGTCGTTTGGTTCACCTTTCGGATGGGTATATGTAGGCGGTCGATGGAGGTCGGGTCTACGTTGGCGCAAGTTAGCCTTGACTACGTCATAGTAAACCTGGTCTCCCATGCCGTGTCAAGGTCTCAAAAAGCCTCGACCAACCCGAACCTGTTCAGAATCGGTCCCGAGAGCCCTCCCAAGGACCATCCTGATGCGGATCCAGCTGTGGTGACGAGAAGCCTCCAGGAGGCCCGGGAAAGGATGGAAAACCGCCAAGGAAGGACAACCTTGACTACTTCCCAGACCACCCCAACCCAACCCGAAGACCCGAATTTCGGGTTGGGGGGGGGGTACGGATTCCATATGTGTTTTCTCGATGTTCCCCGACCCCCCCAAACTGGAAATGGAGGGCAAATTGAGACCTTCGGGTTGGGTTGGGGTGGTTTGGTGGGTGGTGAAGCCTTTGTCTCGACTGGGCGCTGGAGGACGAGAAGATTCCGTGGTGCTCCTTCCGTGGCCCCCTCCTTTGCGCACCCACCTGGGAACTCAGCTGAGCAGCGCTCCTGCGCACGCAGGGGCAACGACGGCGTCGGTCGAGAGGCGGCCGCAGCGCTCAAGCGCTTGGCTGCAGTGCTGAAGAGGACGGCGGTAACGAATGAGGAGTCCGCCCAGCCCCAACCCGCTCAAAACCGGGCCACAAAAAACGGTGCGGTGACAGACCGTGCAATGACCTCGAAATCACAAAAAAACCTCATCGCGCGGCCCGTCACCGTACAATTTGGGAACCTTGGCGGTCCCAGGCGCACGATACATCCTCCGAGAACGACCAGAGTCCAAAAACCGTGCAGCCACCGCGAATGCCCACTGACTCGCAGCACGGTGTGTTCACCGTACCCTTTGGGGGCCCCCGCTTGCAATCGCTTCCCGGACCCCTCCCAAACCCTTCCCGCGGTCCGTGAGGGGAAGCTGGCCCCGTTTTTCAAACAGCACTTGATAGACCTGTCTGCATAACATACCCCGTGTTTTCAATTCTACATGCCCTGATATGCTGTCTGCAGGACAGCGCATGGACACAACCTCCCGCATGGTGTAGATTAGCCTTTCTTTGCAAGTGCGCCTGTAGTCCAGCAAGCCCCCAAAAAGATACTGTACTAACTTCGTGTTGCTGCGAGAAGATGCACTTGATTCGGCGCATTCTCATCCTGGGCTTGTGCCTCGGCTTACCGGTGCACCACGATGATGCTGATGCTTCTGATGCATCTCGGCGCTGAGTCGGCGTATCAGCATCCTGGCTGCGAGGAGTTGCGCTGGAGTCGACAACCTGCGAGAGGCATCATCCTAAGGCGGACCCCCGGCACATGCAACGCGGGGCGGGGTCCGTGCCGACCCGTGCATCGAGGCGGAGCCAGCCAAGGCGACGAGAAGCCCGCAGGGAGGCCCGAGGCAGCACGGCACGGCGCCAGGGGGAGGGACCGCCGCGGCCGCCGCCGGCCCTCCTCCGACGACTGCGCACGGGGCGGAGGCCTGCGGCCGCACCTGGGACACAGACGAGCACCCCTGCTGAAGAGCTGTTCGCGCCGGCGGCCAGGCAGAGGGGCTGCGCTGGCGAGCCCAGCGCAGCGGGGCAGCGTCCGGCGCATGCGGCCGCCGTGCAGCAGGCGGGAGGGAAGGAGGGCGGCGCGGCGGCGCCCCTCGAGAACGCGAGGCCCTGCGCCGGCCGCGGGGGCGCAACGGCGGGGGGGGGGGGGGGGCGGGGCCCCACCAGAGCGCGCACCCCTGGGACCCCACCCCCCCCTCTGAGCACCGACGCGCGCGCCGCCGTCCCGACCTCCGCCGCCCCCGAGGGCCCGCGGAGCCACGGCCGCGGCGCCCTCAAGCACGCGAGGCCCTGCGCCGGCCGCGGGGCCGCAACGGCGGGGGGGCGGGGGGGGGTGTCCCACCAGAGCGCACACCCCCGGACACCCCCCCCCCTCTGAGCACCGACGCGCGCGCG
The DNA here is from genome assembly GCA_963575745.1 of Prorocentrum cordatum. NCBI lineage: Eukaryota > Dinophyceae > Prorocentrales > Prorocentraceae > Prorocentrum > Prorocentrum cordatum. The sequence goes on along the minus strand of CAUYUJ010016682.1, from coordinate 578,112 downwards.
CCGTCCTGCGACAGCCGCCTCCCCCGAGGGCCCGCGGGGGCCCACGGCCGCGGGCCCCCGGAGGGCGGCGGCCCCCGCCCGCGGGCCCCCGGAGGGCGGGCACGCGTGGGGCCCACGCCCGCCGCGCGCCGCGAGGCCCCGAGAGGCGCGGCGCCGCGGGGGCGGCCTCGGGCCTGTCCGGGCGGCCGAGGGAGGATTTGGACGCCCGAAATGGGTACTGAAAGAATGGGCACTATGCCCAACAGCAAATGTTGTCCCAAGCCAACAGCGGCCGCTGCTGGGCGGGCGGCCTCCTGTCTCGAATGGACACAGGCCGCGGCGGCGTGGACAGCGAGGCCTGTTCAAAATGAACAGGAACTGCTGTTGGGCATTGTACCCATTCTTTCAGTACCCATTTCGTGCGTGCAGAGAGGAGCGAGGAGACGGGGAGCAGGGACCGAACGTCCCGGCATTCCTATGGTCCTACCACTTCTGAGAACCCTAAAAAGCTCTAAGAACAAAAGCAATGTTCTTAGAACATAAGCCCGATGTGATAAAACAAGCCAGACTCCGCCAGAAATGTTCTAAGAACAGTTCGTGGAAACCACAAAGGTTCTTAGAACATTGTTTGGTGAGGCTATAGGCGAGCCAGGACGCTTCGCCACTGCTTGGAGACGGGGAGGGGGCTGCGCCCCCCCCTCGACACGGCCCTCGGCGCGGCGCCCGAGACAGACGGCGCTCGCGGGTCGTGTCCACTGAGGACTCCCCCCTCCAACGCGCACCCCCCAGCCAGCCACGCGTGCCCAGGCCGACCATACCCGAAGCCGGGGCAGGCGGAACCGCGCCACAACCCACAGAACATCCAAGGGTAGTTACCACCCCCAGGGTGCACAAAAGCCTACAACAGACACGAGGACCAGAAGGGTACCCCCCCCCCGAACCGACCTCGATCCTATGCCTCGGCCCGACTGCATGGCGAGGAAGACTCTGTTCGCCCACGTGGCGCCGCCGGGAGCCGGTGCCTCTCCGAGCCTCGGCGCGCGCCCGCGCGCGCGCCCGCGCGCGCGCGGCAGCTCGGAGGCGCCCGCCGCCGCGCCGGTCAGCCCTGCAGTCGCCCGACGAAGGCGGCGATGCGAGCGCAGCCCTCGGCCAACCTGGCTGGGCGCCGCCAGGCCTCCTCCTCCTCCTCCCCCTCCTCCTCCTCCTCCACCTCCTCCTCCACCCCCTCCTCCTCCCCCCCCTCCTCCTCCTCCTCCCCCCCCTCCTCCTCCTCCTCCTCCTCCTCCTCTCCCTCCTCCTCCTCCTCTCTCCTCCTCCTCCTCCTCCTCCTCCCTCCTCCTCCTCCTCCTCCTCCTCCTCTCCTCCTCCTCCTCCTCCTCCTCCTCCTCTCCCTCCCCTCACTCCTCCTCCTCCTCCTCCCTCCTCCTCCTCCTCCTCCTCCTCCTCCTCCTCCTCCTCCTCCCTCCTCCTCCTCCTCCTCCTCACCCTCCCTCCTCCTCCTCCTCCTCCTCCTCCTCCTCCTCCTCCTCCTCCTCCTCCTCCTTCCTCCTCCTTCTCCTTCTCCTTCTCCTTCTCCTTCTCCTGGCGCTGCCGCGCGTGCGGAGGAGAGGCGGTGCCCCCATGGCTGAAGTGATCCACGATCGCCGCCCCCTCCCCCTCCTCCCCCCTTCTGCCCCTCCTCGCCGATAGCCTATACAGCCTTTTGCATGGCGCGTGCCGCGCGGGACAGCGAGGCGCCACGAAGCTTGTGAGGGGTGTGCCGAAATGGGTGGCGCGCACGCGTGTGGGCACTGCCAGTCGGACCTTCGGTGGAGCTCCCTACGGGGCCACGAAGCTTGTGAGGGGTGTGCCGAACTGGGTGGCGCGCACGCGTGTGGGCACCGCCACTCAGGCCTTCGGTGGAGCTCCCTAAAGGGCCACGACTTTTGTGAGGCGTGTACCGGAATTCATGGCGCGGACGCATGTGGGCACCCCCAAGGCGGCCTGCGGTGGAGCTCCCTATGAAGCAACGAAACGTGTGAGGGGTCTGCCGAAATGGGTGGCGATGATGGTCATGGTGATGGTGAAGGCGATGATGATGATGCTGCTGATAATGATGATGCTGATGACGATGATCATGATGGTGCTAGTGATGGTGATGGTGATGGTGATGGTGATGGTGATGGTGATGATGATGGTGATGATGGTAGTAATAATGATGATGATGCTGCTGCTACTGATGATGATGATGAAGATGATGAAGATGAGGATGATATTGATGATGATACTTAATGCTAATGCATGTGATGGTGATGATGACTGTGATACTGATGATGATGCTGATGATGATGACGGTGGTGATGATGATTGTGATGATGATGATAATGGTGATGCTGATGCTGATGCTGATGATGATGATGATGATGATGATGGTGGTGGTGATGATGATGCCGACGACGACCATGATGAAGATGATGATGACGAAGTACAATGCTGATGCTGATGATGTTTATGATAACAGTGCTGATGATAAGATGGTGATGGTGGTGATGGTGAAGATGATGGTGTTGATGGTGATGCTGATGATGATGATGATGATGATGATGATGATGGTAATGATGATGATAATGATGCTGATGATCATGATGCATGTTATTATTCAGACGGCGATGACGATGAGGATGATGGAATAAGGGGGTGATGGGATGATGGTAATGGTGATGATGGTGGGAGGAGGGAGGAGGGGGTGGAGGAGGAGAGGAGAGGAGAGGCGAGGCGAGGCGAGGCGAGGCGAGGCGAGGAGAGGAGAGGAGAGGAGAGGAGAGGAGAGGAGACGAGAGGAGAGGAGAGAAGAGGGCGCGCGGCGCTGTCTCTTCAAAACGAGGATCCAACACCACAGGATGGTTGGGGAAAAATCCGGCATCAACATGATCATTCGGAGGTCCGCGCGGATTGCCCGGATCGGCGCTGGACTCCGCTCCCTCGCGCGCGGAGCCCGCCGGGGGGGCGCCGCCGGGCGGGCCCGGCGGAGGTCCGAGGAATCCGCGCGGAGCTTCGACAGCTTAGGTCTGTGAGCTGTGTTCTTCGGGAGCGGCCAAGAGGGGGGTGTCCAAGAGGGGGGGGTGCAAATCATGACCGGCGGCATGTGCGCGGCCCAGCGGGCGGGCCAGGGACGTAATGAAATAAGAAGAGGCGCCATGAAATCTGGGGAGATATCATGGCCCACGCCATGATATCCCCCCCCCTAGTCATCACCCCCCTCTCTTTTCCGCCCCCGAGTTCTGCTTTCGGGCGCTGCCTCTCCCGGGACTGGGCGTACGACACCCGGACGAGGCCGCGGCCCCCCGCCCCGAAGAACTCCCCGTCGAGCAGCGCCACGCCCTCCTCGGCCAGGAGGCGCTCGGAGAACTCGCGGGCCCCCAGACCTCGGGGGCGAGGGCGCGGGCAGAAAAAAACGCGGGGCTGGAACGCCACGCCCTCCTCCGGGCAGGTGGGGGCTGTTTGTTCTGTGCCCTGGGGAAAGGAGCGCCGCGAGCTGGACCCAGGCATGCTCGCGTCGTGCAAAAGTCCGGACGGGAGGTTTTTGGCCGTTCTCGGCCTCGGGGGGCCCCCGCAAGGCCTCGGGGCCGTCAGACAACGACTCGGGATGAAAAGCTGGCCCCGGAGAAAGGGTCTGGACTTCCATAGGGACGCCGTCCTGAACAAAATCCGGGCGTCGCATGTCTGGGGGCAGCATGGTCCTGGCGATGGCTGGCGCGGCACGTGCTCGCCTCCGAGGCCGCTGGCCGGCCGGGAGGCAGGCTCTGCCTTGGCGGCGGGCCTGCTTCAAGAGCTCGCCACCTTCCTGTTCCCCAGACCTCCGACGTCATAATTTGTTTTCTTGACGCGACCCCCAGAAGTCCGGACCCATGCCCGGGGACAGGTTTTTCATCCTGAGTCGTTGTTTGACGGTCCTGAGGGCCTGTAGGGGTCCCCAGAGGCCGAAAATAGTGAAAAAAACTCCCGTCGTGGTTTTTTCATCACTCGAGGGTGTCTGGGTCACGCTCACGCTCTTGATTGCACTGGGGGCCTCGATTGGGGCAGTTGGACTTGAAGAGCCGAACTCCCGGCCCGCCTCTCACGCCCTGCGTAACGCACCGCGGCCGCCAGGCCCCCTTGCAGGGGGGCCCGGTGTGCTCCCTGGGTGGTGCTCCCTGGGGTCTGGGTCACGCTCACGCTCTTGATTGGACTGGGGCCTTGATTGGGGCTGTTGGACTTGAAGAACCGAACGCCCGACCCGCCTCGCACGCCCTGCATACAGTCGGGGCATTGACCTAAGGAACCCTAGATAAGGAAAGGGGCCCCTTTTTTCCATAAGTTGAACCTCGATCTCCCGTGAAAAACCCCGGGAAAACAGAAGGCAAACTGCAGAGCAGTCAAGGAACACCGAGCCCCTCCCCAACGAAAAGGCTTCCTTCTTCAGGGCCCCGACTGTACCGCACCGCGGCCGCCAGGCCCCCCAAGGGGGGCCCGAGGTGCTCCCCGGGGTGGTGCTCCCGCCGCGCGTCCTCGACGAAGGGCGACGGCATGCCGCGAGGCCCGGGCCCCGAGAGGCCCCGCCTGCTCGCAGCCCAGAGGACTGTTTGGGCGTAGGCCATGTCCAGATGCAGTCGAGGCGTTGACCTAAGGAACCCTAAAAATAAGGAGCGGGGCTCCTTTTTTTTCCATCAGTTAAACTTCGATGTCCGAGCGAAAGCATAAGGAAAACCTGAGGCAAGCTGTGAAACACTTAAGGAACACGGAGCCCCTCCCCAACGAAAAGGGTTCCTTCTTCAGGGCCCCGACTGTAACGTTTCGCAAGAGGGCTCCCCAGACATGATATCTCGCGTCGTAGGACCTGGAGGCTTTTGGCCGCTTGCAGCCTCGGAGTGCCCTCGCCGGGCCGCGGGAACGTCAGGGAACAACGTCAGGACGAAAAGCCCGTCCTGGGGAGAGGGTCTGGACTTCCAAGGACGTCGTCCTGAAAAAATCCGGACGTCGCACGTCTGGGTCTAATAGTGATCAAAAATCACACGAGAGAAAAAAACCCAATCAATGGATGCTTTGATGGATCGTGGGAACGGTAAAGAGATCGAGAAGGAGATCGACCGGGAACCCGGGAACCTGGAACCCACCGAAATCGGCCCGGAAGCAATAACCAGAAACCCGGGAACCCAGGACCGGGAATCCGGGAACCCATGGCCTCCGAAGGGGGGGCTGCAATCGACTACCCCCTCTCCCGCCCCAAAGGGCCCCGAGAGCCCCCCAAGAGGCCCCAGGTGAGCCCAACAAGACGCCGCCAAGGAGCCCCAAGAGGCTCCCAAGAAGCCCCCAAAAAAGCCTCCAAGAGGCCCCAAAGAACGCTCCAGGGCCGGCGGAATGAGCGAAGCGATTAAGCACCAGAAGCCCGGGAACCCAGGACCGGGATCTCGGGGAACCCACAGAATCTGTATAGGAACCCATTCAGTATATAAGCAGTGCTTAGGGGAGCTCCACCAGGGGGGCTCCTGGAGGGAGCATCTCCCAGGCCCACGCGGCGGCCCAGCGACGCGGCCTGGCAGCGCTCCCTAATATCATGGTGTGCGGGCTCGGCTCCAGAAGTGCGGTTCACCAGGATGCACTATGGTCCGGTTTCAGCCCTCGCAAATCCAGGCATGGATCCCTCGCAGCTGTTCTAGTATTCAGTCGGGCGTGTCCTGCTACAGGGGGATTTTCAACGAAAACTAAAAGCACCCAATACAAACAAAAGCACGAAAAATAAAAGCACCCAGACTGGTAAAACAATACCAGAATTGTTCTAAAAATACATTTAAAAAGAGTCCCTCGACTATTGATAGACTATTTTTGGATATTCCCCCTGTAGAGGAACACGCCCGACTGAATTCAAGCAGAAGAAAAACAAAACGCCATAAACATTAATTGTTGGCGCTCCGCGAGGATTTCTTGGATCGGCGATGGACCCCCCCTCCCTAACGCGCGGAGCGCGCCCCAGTGGCGGCGCCAGAGGCGCCGCCGGGGGGACCCAGCGCGGATCCAAGAAATCCGCGCGGAGCGCCAAAAGTTCATGTGTATGGCGTTTTTTCTTCTTTGACCTAGCTCGATTTCAGCTCTCGCAGATCCAGACATTGATTAACCATGATAGCATTCTGGCTCGATTGGGCCCTCAGATAATGCGACTCACGAGATTGTGTGTTTCTGTCTTGGTTCCAGCTGACATGCACCTGTCCTGGGGCTCCGCTGCCGTTTTCGGGCCGGGCGAAAGGGGGGGGATAGCAAAGGGGGGGTTTGAGAATCAGCTCACGTAGCTGATTTTCCCGGCGCCTCCCTGCGCCGGAGGCGGCCACGTGTCGAGGAATGGGCCCGGGGGTGGGGCCGAAACCAGCTGCACGCAGCAAGTTTCGTAACCCCCCCTTTCCCGATCCCCTCCGTTTCGTCCAGCCCGACGTTTGCTTGATACGTCTGCTCCCAGAGATTTCCTGGGCCCCAGCGTGGTGCCCACGCGCTCCTGACCGAGGCACGGCGCGGGACCGCACACCACCCGCGAGGGGGGCCCCAGACGGCCCCGGCTGGCCACGGAGAGTTGGTGCCTCGAGGAGCCCTGCAGTGGAGAGACGCCGTGGCGCGTGGTCGCCATCTCGGCCTGGGGCCTCTGCGGTCAGGCCGGGCATGTCCTCCAAGGCAGATTTCAGATAGCCTCCCAAGCAATCAGAAAGAGTCAAACATGCACGATAGGTCGTCACCAGACGTGTTTGCTTGGCCATTGTTGAATGCTCCTCCTGTCGAGGGACGTGCCCGCCTCAACTCTGGGGGGGTAGCCCGCCTCGGAGCCCCATCTTGGGGGCCGCACGCGAGAGAGAGCTGCATGTCCGGGAGGAAAGGCCGTTGCCAGTGAGCACGGCTTTGTTCGGAGGTCTGGGCCCCCATGGACCGGTGCCGGAGACGTTGGCCAGGAGGTACATGGCGCCCGCCGGGCGCACGGCCACGCTGACGCCGGGGACGGCGCAGGGCTGAACCTAAACGGTGGTTGTTGTTTTCGTGTTGTTTTCGTTTTCCCTCGTTCTGTCTTCATTCGGCCTTTACCGCAAAACGATGTCGAAACGAAAACGGCCCACGAAATCGCCCAAACACCGTTTAGCTCCACCCCTGGGATGGCGTTCAGCCGCTCGAAGAGCAGGTCACGCCGCGCCCGGAACTCCGACCGCATCGCTGCGGTGGCGGCGTCCTCGCCGCGCAGGGCGGCGACGGCACCCGCGGCCGCGAAGGGCGGCAGACACGTCCAGCTGTTGATGGCGATGTTGCGCGCCGCCTCCACCAGCGCGGGCGGGAACAGGCCGAAGCCCACCCTCCAGCCTGTCATGGCAAAGGCTTTGCTGCAGCCGTCCAGCAGCACCGTGCGCTCCGCCATCCCGTCCCGGAGCGCCACGCTGTCCTGGCTCGGAGGGCCGACAACAGCATCCCCAGAGAACGCGCGGTCCGACGAGCAGGCAGTGATATGGCGGGCTTGGCCTCCGCCGCAATCACGACAAGCAGGTGGGAGGGGGGGGGCCTCCTCCTCTTCCTCCTCTTCCTCCTCCTCCGCCTGATCCTCCACCTCCTTCCCCCCTCCAACTTGTGGTGGCGGTGGTGGAACGCAGGACCATCATGAACATGGATTATTTTGCTCCCGTCGCACTTCAAGACCACATCCCAGAAAGAATCTCGAGCACCCAGAAGAGTATCGGAACAGTATCGAACGAATATCGCCTCCCAGGGCCCGACACGTGAAAACCCAACAGTTTCGGTGCTTTCTTGGTGCTCTCAATTCTTTCGGGTGGTCAGGGCTGAAAGTAGGTTGAGACATCCTCAATCATGGGGATAAGCTACTGTCTGAAGCCCTGGGTCGTCTCTTCCACGGGTGTCCCCAGTGCCCGGGGCCTCCCCGGGGCCTCCCAGGGCAACAACAAAACATATCCTTTTGGGGGCGCCGCGACCCGCAGGACCACGACCCCCCGCCGAGCGCAGGCCTGCAAAAAAAGAGCGTCCGCAACGCCCCCGGGGGAGCACACCGATCATGGGCAGCTCGCGGATCGCCTTGTCAGGCTGGGAGGAGAAGGGGGATGATGATGAGGAGGAGGAGGAGAAGGAGGAGGAGGAGCAGGAGGAGGAGGAGGAGAGAGGAGGAGGAGGAGGAGGAGGGGGGGGAGGAAGACCAGTGTAAACCCAAGAGTCATCAACGATGTTGAAATTAACCCTCCCTCCAAGCTCCCTCGTCACAGGCCCCACACGACGTTTCATTTCCATTGGGGGAACTGCCGCGTTGGAAGATAACCGTTTGAAGACCCTGAAGCATGCCAAAATATTGTTCTCGGGATTTCAACGCCACGTATCAACCTGACTGCTGCGTGTTGGCGATCCGGAATCGTGCCATGACGCCAGTTGTTGGACTTCAGCACCGCGAATCAACATAATTAACTGTTGCATGGGAGCCCGTAGTGTTCTTGCACATGCTTAAAATGAATACGCGCGGCGCTAAGGCGAGAACCACATGTTGAAAAGAACCCCCTCAACGCGTGAAACTCTTCTATGTTGTATTAACGAATGTGCGCGGCGCGCGAGAGCCACATTTTGAAAACCGCCCGCCCTCAACCCGTGAAACTTTTGCGATGTTTGTTTAACGAATGTGCGCGGCGCTAGGGCGAAAGCCACACTGTGATAACCACCCACCCTCCATCTGTGAAACTATTGTCACTCTCTAATCTTCAGAATCATAAATGTTGAGGAAATATCAGGCCGAACGCCCGGCCCGCCCTAAAAACTGGCCTCGAGGTGCGACAGGGAGGAGTTATCTAGAAGGAGAAGGAATGGAGGAGGAGGAGGAGGAGCAGGAGGAGGAGGAGGAGGAGGAGGAGGAGGATGGGGAGGAGAAGGAGATGAGAGAGTAGTAGGAGGAGGAGCAGGAGGAGGAGGAGGGGGGAGGGGGAAGGAAGGAGAGGCAAAGGGAGGAGAGGAGGAGCTGAGAGACGAGGAGAGGAGGAGGAGGAAGAGGAGGAGGAGGAGGAGGAGGGGGAGGAGGAGGGGGAGGAGAAGGAGGAGGAGGAGGAGGGGGAGGACGAGGAGGAGGAGCTGGAGAGAGGAGGAGCTGGAGGGAGGAGGAGGAGGGGGAGGAGGATAACATAGGGTTCCAGAGTGGTTCGGCGACAGGCCGTCCCGTGGTCGGGGTCGCCAGAGGTGCCCTTGGCCTTCAACCTCTTGGAGCCCCTGGGTCCCTCGGGGCCTCGCGAAGGGTGCGTGGAAGCCGTCGTGCGGGGGCCTCCTCGCAGACCCTGGGGCCATCCTGCACGGGCCCGGGGACACCCACTGGCAACGCCCGACGCGGGGTGTCTGGCTGTTGCGTGTCTCGCCGAGTCGCGCGTCGCCGGACGGTTTGGGGGCCGGCCCGCCGGTCCTGCCGGCCATCGAAGACGGTCGGTGGGCGCGCAAGGGGGGAGGGCCGACGGAGGGCGGTCGTCTAAAAGCTGGCACCACCCCGCCTCTTGGGCGCCACCCCGCCTTCGAACGAGCCTTCCTGGAAGCCTCCAGGAGGGGTAGGTGCCCGCTCTGGGGACCTTCTCGGAGCCACTCCCTCCACTCCTGCATGGATGCTGGGTCGAACGTCCGTCGACTCTCCGTCGGCTCGAATCGGACTCGAGCCGAACTAGAGTCGAAGTAGAGTCAGGCCAGAGTCGAACAGATACGTCAGGCGGGCCCCAGCAAGGTCTCCAAAACGAACATCTGGCCAGGCGGTTGCGCAGCCCTTCGAAGAGGCCCCCCGGTCTTATTGGAAAAAGTCGCCCCCCGTCGCCCTGCCCGGGGTAATAACAGCTGCTCAGAGCCGATCGTAAGTCACGGAACCTGCCGTTCGTCTTGCACTGACGGCATATCAACGAATAGCGTCCAACATCGGCCAATAACGAGCGCACCGCACCCATTAGCTCCCAATAGCGCTCAGTAGGGCCCAAACACAGTGGGCACCGTGCCCGCTGGCGCTGCGTTGCGCCCAATGTCGCCGAATAGCGTCCCAATGTCGCCCAATGCCGCCATTTGGAGCACACGCGTTGCGCCCGCTTTGCTTGCCATTGGGGCGCTATTGGACGCGCTACTGGGCGCCATAGGGCAACCGCACGCTTCCGTGAGAGGGCGACAGGCGTCAGGACGCCGCCCCGTGCGCGCCCACGAAATGAGCTGAGAGTAGATCTCGTCGCTGAGCACCCACGCGCCGCATCGCCGGGCGACGTCCGCCACGCAGTCCAGGTCCGCCGCGCTGAGCACGCCCCCCGTCGGGTTTCCTTTCGGGGCCGGCTGGCACCACACGGATCACAGAGGTTATGTTGTTCCCACTGCACTCCGGGGATGGACAGAACCCTCTTTAGCACAACGTGGCTTAGTGAAAACGACCTCGGGCCCAAACCTGGCGGGCTCAGGCCTGGAAAACGACGGCCGCGGCGCCCTCTCGAGAACCGGAAACGGACAAGTCACTAATCGGCGTGTCATGGTGGGGCTTCTGTCCAACCCCGAGTACTTAAGGACCACGTCCCAGAACTAATCTCGAGCACCCAGACAAGTTGCAAACAAGTGTCGAGCGAAGATCGCCTCCCAGGGCCCGACACGTGAAAACCCTCAAGTTTCGTCTTTTTGGTGGTGCTCGAAAAGATGTCTGGTGATCAAGGCCAAAGTAGGCTGGAGCATCATGACACAGAGGGTGCATCTGAGAAACAAGTCCTGCTGCCAGACATCGATGGGGTGGGTGCTCGAAGCAATTGCTGGAGATCAAGGCTAAAATACGCTGGAGCATCAAAACGCAGATGGTGCATCTGAGAAAAAAAATCCTGCTGCCAGACATCGATGGGGTGGGTGCTCGAAGCGATTGCTGGTGACCAATTCTAAAGTAGGCTGGAGCATCATAACACAGAGGGTGCATCCGAGAAAAAAATGCTGCTGCCAGACAACGATGGAGGGTGCATCTGAGAAAAAAGTCCTGCTGCCAGACATCGCTGGGGTGTGGTGTGGGGGGGGGGGATAGGCACGCGCGCCGCCCACCTGGGGTGTGTCCCAGGGCCTCCGCGGGTCCTCCATCCCCAGGGCCGTCGGCGGCTGAGGCCAGGCGCTCCCGTGGGGCAGCTGCTGGCAGGGTGGTATGGGTCGCGCAGAGACATACTACAGGGCAGTTTTAAAACATAGTTTTTTATATAAAATATGGGACGTTTAATACATGATTAATTTACCACAAATGTTTGCATGAACTCGTCGCTGTTTTTTTATACTGATCCCCTTGTATTTTAGAATATGATCCGCACGCGGGGCATGTATTAAAACCGGCGCTGCAGTACTAGACGTCCTCCTTGGAGGCGCTCGCCCGACCCGAACATATAGTATACCCATCTTGTAGGTCATCGTTTCCCGAGCGGCGTGGCCAGGAAGCGCCCGCCATGACGCACATACTGGCAGACTTCTTGGTGCGCGCGTCGCCCCTGGGGTAGCGACGCACACATAGTATTCATATGTTGGGGTGACGTCGACGACAGGCATCCGAGAGACCTCGGACCCACAACCTGGGCACAGATGAGGGATGGGCCGAAAACCACTCTAGCTTCTCGGCCCCCGTAGCTTGCCACAAGGGTCGGCGTGCGAGATGTTAGAACACTGTTTGGCCATGCCGGGACGCTCCCCTCTGTCTTCGGACCCTCCTGTCAACCACACAGAACTATGCCGAAGAAACCTCCAAGAGGGCCACCAAGGGGGCCACCAAAAAGGCCCCAACAAGATCCCCATAGTATGAGTACGTTGGGTTGGCGCCGATGGCATCCTGTTCTGATGTGCCTGCTGTATTGGAAGCCCGGGGGCCCGATGGCCCAGACTTTACGTCGGGCCTGCCACCCTACAGGGGGATTTGGGGAGACACATGAAACATACCCAACGAATACTGCAAATATGCTCAACCATAATCAAACACTTTGTGGGCCCCTGAAACGGGAGGGCCGTTTTTTTTCACCGTTTCCCAAAACATGTCCCTTGAAAATGGAAACGGCAAAAAAACGGCGACCGGAAACTGTAAAAACACGGTTCCAGGATTGGAGCCGGGGCCGGAACCAGTCAAAAAACGGCGACGGAACCGGTAAAAAACGGCGTCGGAACCGGCAAAAAAACGGCAAAACGGAACCGGTAAAAAACGGCCCTGTCGTTTCCAGGGCCCACTAAGATCCAACAGTCTTCCCCGGACCATCCGGACTATTTCTGAACATTCCTCCTGTAGGGGCACACGCCCGACTTCAACCAGCCTTCGAGGCTCGAGGCCTTCGGTGTGTGCCGCTCTCCGGCTGCGCCCTCGCCGATCCTGGCCCCGAGGGCGCCGGAGCGAGCGAAAACACCCAAGGGCCCCTTGCGTTGGGGAGGGCCCAGGCGTCTCGGCGTCGCGGCGCAAGAAGCAGCGATTGCTCGCTCGTCATGTTCAGCCTTCGGTCGGGCATGTCCCCCGACGGGCGAATTTGGAACGAAAAGTCGAACATCTCCCAAAAATGCAACAGACTGGCCAACACAACTGCAAGAATAATCGTTCCCTGACTATTTTGTGACTGCTTTTGGGCATCCCCCCTGTGGAGGGACAGGCCCGACTTCAGCTTAGCCTCTGGAAGGGGGGGGGGGGGCGCCCACAGTGCCCGAGGACCCTCGCGAACGGCCCGCGACGAGGAACCACGCTCCAGGTAAGGGGTCCAGAGGTTCAGATAGGGCCGCACGAAATGGGGGGATAGGGAAGGCGACCGGTTGTTACTGTGGCCCGTTGGGTGTTAGTGTGGCCCGTTGGGTGTTAGTGTGGCCCGTCGCGCGGCGGGATGGGAGTTACTGTGGCCCGCGCAGGCCGCTCAATGAAAAGTAATATGTAAAGGTATCTCATGTTAGATCTGGAGAGATTCGCAACCCCTAAGGGAGCACTCCCGCGCAGGCAAAAGTGGCCACAGTAACTCCCACCTGGAACCAACGTGGTAGTAGTGCTGTGTTAGTGGTGTGGTGGTCGCTGTGCTGTGTTAGTGGTGTGGTGTTGGTAAGGTTGTGTTAGTGGTGTGGTGTTGGTAGTGGCTGGTTGTGCTGTATGCTGTGTTAGTGGTGTGGTGTTGGTAGTGGTGTGCTGTGTTAGTGGTGTGGTGTTGGTAGTGTTGTGTTAGTGGTGTGGTGTTGGTAGTGTTGTTGAGTTGTTAGTAGGTAGTAGTGTTGTGGTAGTGGCAGTGGTGCTGTGGTAGTGGTGTTGTGGTAGCGGTGTTGTGGTGTTGTGGTTGTGGTATCGTGGTAGCGGTGTAGTGGTGTTGTGGTAGCGGTGTGTGGTGTTGTGGTACTGGTATTGTGGTAGTAGTGCTGTAGTGTGGTAGTACAATGGTGCTGTAGTGTTGGTGTTAAGTAATATCGTTCATAAGGAGTACTAGTCCTACGGAGTACTAGCCGCAGGGAGTGCTAGCCCCAGGGAGTACCAGTCCTAGGAATTACTACCCCTAGGGCGTACTCGTCCAAGGGAGTACTCGTCCTAGGGAGTACTCGCACTACGGAGTACCAGCCCTAGGGAATACTAGTCCTAGGGAGTGCTAGTCCGAGGGAGTGCCAGGTAGTACTGGCGCTAGGGAGTGCTAGCCCTAGGAAGTACTGGCGCTAGGGAGTGCTAGCCCTAGGGTGTTAGGGACGACGAGAAGAAGAATAATAAGAAGTAGTAGTAGTAGTAGTAGTAGTAGTAGTACTAGTAGTACTAGTAGTAGTAGTAGTAGTAGTAGTAGTAGTAGTAGTAGTAGTAGTAGTAGTAGTAGTAGTAGTAGTAGTAGTAGTAGTAGTAGTAGTTAGTCGTAGTACTAGTAGTAGTACTAGTAGTAGTAGTAGTAGTAGTAGTAGTAGTAGTAGTAGTAGTAGTAGTAGTAGTCGTAGTCGTAGTCGTAGTCGTAGTCGTAGTAATTAGTAGTAGTAGTAGTAGTAGTAGTAGTAGTAGTAGTAGTAGTAGTAGTAGTAGTAGTAGTAGTAGTAGCAGTCGTAGTATTTCGGGAAGCCCAAGAGGCTTTTCGGAGAGCCCAAGAAGCGCTTCGGGTGCCCCAAGAAGCTCTTCGGAGGCCCTACGAGGCTCTTCGGAGAGCCCAAGCGGCCCTTAGGCGGCTGGAAGAAGGTCTTCGGCGGCTCCAAGAGGCTCTTCGGAGAGCACCAGAGGCTCTTCCGAGAGGCTCTTCGGTGAAGGGGGGGGGGGGGGGGGGGGGGGGCGAGCCTTTTTTTGCCCCCCCCCCCCCCCCCCCCCCCCCACCCCCCTTCACCGTACTCGATAATTAATACACTCCGGAGGACCTCTGGCCATACTAACACCCACCGGGCCGCAGTAACAACCAACGGGCCGCAGTAACACCTTATCTCATAGGGAAGGGGGGGGGGGGGGGACGAAATCTGCTGCGTGCAACTGGTTTCGGCCCCGCCGCCGGGCCGGAACGGGAGGAGAAGCGCAGAACTCTGGGGCAACCCTCGACATTTTGGAACGCATTCGTTGCAAAACTGCTGCTTGTCGCGTGTTTGGGGTGTGCCCTCGTCCCGGAGAGCAGACGATGATCAGCTTAGTCCGCGGCGAGGCCAGCCTGCGCAGCTCCCCGTGGTCGAACCGGAAGCCGGAGCTCTCCTCGAGCCGCAGGGGCACCGGGGTGGCGCCGGACCACTCGACCGTCGGGTGCCGCCAGAGGTGTGCCGCGGGCCCAAGGCCGGGCTGCGCGTCCAGGGAGGGGGAGGAGGAGATGGAGGGGGAGGAGGAGAAGGAGGGGAAGGAGGGGGAGGAGGAGGAGGAGGAGGAGGATTAGAGGAGGTAGATGGAGGAGGAGGGAGGAGAAGATGAGGAGAGGAAAGAAGGCAAGTAGGAGAGGGCGGTAGGAGGATGCGGAGCGATGCGGATGCAGATGCGGATGCGGAGGAGGAGGAAGGAGGGATGAGGAGAGAGAAGGAGGAGGATGAAGGAGATGAGGAGGAGGAGGAGGGAGGAGGAGGATAGGAGGATGAGGAGGAAGAGGAGGGGGAGGGGCAGAGTGGGGGAGAACGAAAGAGGGGGGCAGGAGTAGGATAGGAGGAGGAGGAGGAGTGATGCGTGGAAGAGGAGCGGAGGAGGAGTAGGAGGATTGAGGAGGAGGAGGAAGAGGAGTGACGGAGGATGAGTGACGGATGAGCAAGAAAGAGGGGGATGAGGTGGATGGTGGTTTAAAGTGAAGGTGTGAGAAAGGGGGGAGTGATGAGGAGGAGGAGGGAGGAAGGAGAGAGGCGTAGGATGATTTAGGATGCTTATTAGGATGAGGATGATGAAGGATGAGGAGTTAAGGCGTGTGGTGGAGTATTAATTAGGAGGATTCTTAGGGGGAGTAGGCATTTAGAGATTGTATTATTTATTCCATGATGTAAATGAGTAGGCTCGTAGGAGCGATGAGCATGAGGAGGAGTTAAGGAGGAGGATGATTCTTATGAGTTTATTCGGGAGTAGTGCAGGATTGAGGACGAAGACGGTAGTACTAGGAGGAGAGGAGAGTGGTAGGCGGGATGTAAATGAGTATTGGCAGCCCTCTTAGAAGGCGCAAGTCCCCCAGAGCCTTCTGAGGAGCCTTGTCGAAGAATGCTGTTCTCCGAAGATGCCGGAGCGGCTTCTCAGAGGGCCAACTGCTGCGGAGAAGCCCCGCCGCATTCTGAGAAGGCCCGCCCCCCCCCTCTCTCGGAGAAGGAAAGGGTACCCATACCTCTCTCGACCCTCCCCACGATTTTCGCATTGTGGGCCTCCTGGGCCTCCGTCGTCGCCACCGCTGGATTCGCCTCGAAATCCTAGTCAGAACGCTCTCCAGGAGAGGTCCGGGAAGTAGCAGTATCGGTAGCTTTTGGTGTCGCACTCCCCAGCTCGGCACGCCGCCGACACGTGGCCTCAGATCCCCATCGCCTCCTGTAACAAGAACCACGGCGGGACTGCCTTTGCCACTGGTTTTGGCGGCCAGCGGGGGCCCTCGCTGGGCCCTGGCACCGACAAGAAAAGCCTCCGGGTGAAGGACCGTCCAGAGGGAGGGCTCGAGGCCTCCCAGGGTCCGCGCTGCGGAAGAACCGCGTCGGGGGTATGGCACCCGAGCAGCCTTTGCAATCGGTGCCGGGATGGCAACCTGCAGAGCTGCCCCCCCAGAAGGCCTGGAGGGCCCCATGGGGCTTCAAAGTGGCGCGAAGAGCCGGGGACACCTAATGGGCCAAGGAACACCTGTGGCGAGTCCCAACTCTTGTCGTCTCGTAGGCTGGGAAGCCGGGGTCCGGGTAGATCACCTCGTCGCCCTCCTCAGCAGCACCAGCGACGGCACTTACGTCAGCGGCGCAGAGGGTCCTCAAACGCGATCAGCAGATGGAGGTGCTGATTGCGATCGAGCATAATCGAAAACAAGCGAAGGATCGCGCGCAAACGTTCGGAGGTCCATGCGGACTTCTTGGAGCACGCTTCTTTATTTTCGGCGATCATGGGCATTATGGGGGGGGAGGAGGGGGCCCGGGGGGGAGGGGTATATGTATAATGTAGCGCCTCCCCCCCCGCCGTGTGGCCAGTGCGCACGAGGGGCGTTACGCTATAGGGAGGGGGAGGGGAGGGGGGGCCTGGGGCTACACTGCCCATGTGCCCCACGCAATCAAGAAGCGTTACGCTATAGGGAGTGGGAGGGGGGGGGGAGGGGCGTTACGCTATAGGGAGGGGGAGGGGAGGGGGGGGCCTGGGGCTACACTGCCCATGTGCCCCACGCAATCAAGAAGCACGCTCCTGGGTCGGCGCTGGACCTCCCTCACCCGGCGGGCGAGGCGCCCCAGAGGCGCTTGGCGCCTGCGGGGGTCCAACTTTAACTTCGAATGCGGGCGCGAGGGCTGTCCTCGGACGAGGGGTGGGCCCGAGAGCGCCCTGACAGGAGCAGCGGGGCGGATGTCGGAAACCCTGAACCCAAAAACGTGTTCACTTCTTGGTGGCGCATTTCTCACTTCCGCCACCTTCCGCCGCCCTTCCGCCGGCGGAGGCGGCCTCGTGTCACTTCCGCCGCCCTTCCGCCGCGGAAGAGATGACAACTCCCTCGATCCTCGAAGGCAAGGCCCTCTTTGGAACGCCTCCCATGACATCCGCGAGATGCCTGGGCCCCGGCCATGATACGTCTACACCGCCCAGCCCTCAATCCCCCTCTTGGGCGCCCCCGAAATTGCTGGGCTGGCCAACTCTCCTCGCACAGCGCCGCGATGGTGTGGAAGATGACGGGCTTGCCTCGCGCGGGCGGGGGGGGCAGCTCCGCATCCACGGCATCCCTGGGATCCGACGTAGCGAAAAAAATGCAACATCGTAGCAATGCACGCCCGGAGCCCATAGACCCCAATCTGTGTGCATCATGTTCCGAGGTCTCGACTCCTTCCCCGGGGCCAGCTTTTCATCCTCAGCGTTTTCTTGACGGCCATGCAAGGAACGGCCTCCGGAGCCAAAGACATGGAACAACCGGCTGCCGCGGTCTCGTTAACGCGACGCCCAGATCTGATAAAACAGTATGGGGTCCGTGCATATGGGGTCCGTGTATATGGGGTCCGTGTATATGGGGTCCGTGTATATGGGGTCCGTGTATATGGGGTACGCCCAGGCCTCCCAGATGGGGTCCGTGTATATGGGGTCGCGCCGATGCATCGGCGATGCATCGGCGACGTCGGCGACGCAGAGACGACGCCGACGTGAAGAGCATTCGGGCTCCACACCTTTCTCCAGGATCAACAAAAAAACTCTGCAGGTTTTTTTTGAACGACCTCCCCCCTCCTGGATCCAAACAGCCCCTCCTAGAGGCATTTCTTCTGAACGAGCCATTCCTCCATGGTCCGAGCAGCCCCTCCTGGAGGGGCTCTGTGGAGCCTCCAGGATTCGCAAAAAAACCATCCTGGAGGGCTCTGTCTTTGAACGAAACCCCCGTCCAGGATCCAACGAATCCCTCCGGGAGGGCATCGCGGATGCATCGGTGACGCGGCGCCATCATCCGACCCCGTCTGCTCGGAGCCCCCGCGGGAGGCCCAGCGGAGACGTGTTCGCCGCTCGCGCTCGCCGCCGGGCATGCACAGCACGCGGGCGGCGTCGGCTGCGAGCCTGGGGAAACCCACATGCATGTGTATATAGCCCTCAGCACGCACCAAGAAACCCCCCTTTCTCCAGATCGTATATGAATTCATATATGATTCCTAAGATTTTCGGGCTTCATTTTGAGGCTCCTTTTTGGTTGCAGCGCGCGCCTTCTGACCCCGTGTTCTCTTGGCATCTTTCAAAAGAAAAGGGGGGTTCATGGTGCGTGCTGAGACCTGTAGCGCTATATATATATATACACACCGATACCGCTACGGTGGGGCCTTGGATAAGGAACCCTTCGATAAGGAGTGCGGGGTCTGGAAGCCGGTAGAACTCCAATCGTGGATCGGCCATGTACGTCACCGCCGCCCTCCTTGGGTACGGAAGCCTTCCAGGGTCCGAAACCTCCGGAGCACATTCCTTGGCGAACGCTCCCACCGTACTCCCAAAACCTCTTCCGGGACAAATTGTGATTAGAATTTCGAGGAGAAGCTAGCCCGTGGCGACGAGGGCCGTTTCACTTGGGTGAGCTCCTCCTGTGTTGCTAGCAGTTAATCATGGTTGAGCAACGTGGTAGCCCTCTGGTAACCCCTACCCACTCCCAAGCAACCTCTACCAGCCTTTTGAACAAGCTTTCTGCAAAGGCAATATCTGCAAAGCGTTAGCGGCTTCTCATCTCCTGGGCACCACAATACAACAGCAACTTACTGTTTATATGATATGATATTCCCACTAACGCACCTTGTCGTAGCGATATAGTAACGGTTGGGATGGTGCAGAACTGGGTGGTCAACGTACTGTCTAACCACTTACAAAGTATGCCGAACCGATTAGCTAAGCAGCGCACCCCCTTAGCCAGCGCAGTTAGCAAACCTGGTTAGCAACCTTTCGTAACCCTCAGCTAATCTGGCGAATTAGCAAGCATGGCCAGACCAGCGCATCAAGTCGCCTAACGACACAATCCGTTGCAAAAGAGCGTAATATGGGCAACCGATTGTAATGACTTTCAAACCGGCCACCTTCCCAAGCAGAGGCTCAAAAGGCGAAAACGAGCCACGAGCCCCGACGTCGCGATTTTGTCCACCCATTCCCCGGGACTGGCTTCTCACCCTGAAAAATTGTTCGACGGTCCCGGGGCCCGGCGAGGGCCTCCAGAGGTAAATTACCCTGGCGACGTACCCAACCCTTGAGCAATGCGGGGCATATGTACAACAGGATTGCTACAACAGGGGCGACGACGTAATATGGACGCCTGTGATTTTGCGAGCAACAATCGGAAGGCTCACAGGCCACCGATCAAGATGTAAGGGCGTCGTAGTGGTTACTAACACAGCCCCCCCCAGGGACGGCGAGGTCTCGCTCAGGTCCCCGCGGTGCCTCACTCCGCTGGACCCAACAGCAGCCTTCGAAAGTGGCGAACGTTTCGCAGATTGCAGCCCCCCAGGGACGGCGAGGTCTCGCTCAAGTCCTCACGGTGCCTCACTCCGCTGGACGGACCAGCAGCCCTCGAAAGTGGCGAGAGTGTCGCAGATCGCAGCCCCCAAGGGACGGCGAGGTCCACCTCAGATCTGCGCGGTGCCTGACTCCGCAGGACCCACCAGCAGCCCTCGAAAGTGGCGAGAGTGTCGCAGATCGCAGCCCCCCAGGGACGGCGAGGTCTACCTCAGATCTGCGCGGTGCCTCACTCCGCAGGACCCACCAGCAGCCCTCCAAAGTGGCGACAGTTTCGCAGATCGCAGCCCCCCAGGGACGGCGAGGTCTACCTCAGATCTGCGCGGTGCCTCACTCCGCAGGACCGACCAGCAGCCCTCGAAAGTGGCGAGAGTTTCGCAGATCGCAGCCCCCCAGGGACGGCGAGGTCTACCTCAGATCCCTGCGGTGCCTCACTCCGCAGGACCCACCAGCAGTCCTTTAAGTGGCGACAGTTTCGCAGATCGCAGCCCCCCAGGGCCCACCAGCAGCCCTCGAAAGTGGCGACAGTTTCACAGATCGCAGCCCCCCCAGGGACGGCGAGGTCCACCTCAGATCCCCGCGGTGCCTCACTCCGCAGGACCCACCAGCAGCCCTCGAAAGTGACGACAGTTTCACAGATCGCAGCCCCCCAGGGATGGCGGGGTCTAATTTGAATCTGCGTGTGGCGTCACTGTGCTGGGCCCCCCAGCTGGCCTCGAAAGTGTCGACAGTTTCACAGATCGCAGCCCCCCGCAGGCAAAACAGGATGAGCCAAAGAGGGAGGCGGGAAGGAAGGAAGGAGTGGAGACCACACTGCTCTATTCAAAACGCATGCCCAACCAAGGAGGGTTGGGAAAAATGACAAGAACCTCCCGTCGTGGTCTTTTTGGAACGACAGGAAGTGGGGGAGGGAAGGGCAGCGGTGTTGGTACCCCTTCCTCCTCCAAAAGCGCGCACGTCCACCCTCCCACCATGAGAGGGTGTGCGGGACGGGGTTGGCAAAGAGGGACATTATAGGTCTCCAACACTTCAAGGCCCGGGCCCCATACGCCTGTCCGACACTTTAGGGGAGGCATCACCCACCGTCTGCGTGCCAGACGCGAAACAAACTCTTGCATCATGCACTCCTTGGCTTCAGGAGTTTCTCCTCTGAGAGCCCGGGCCGCGTTCTGCGGAGGTACGCCGCCGCCGCCTCCCGCAGCGCGGGGCTCCCGCCCGCGGGCTCGTAGTGCGTCTGCCCCGCCCGCAGGGCGGACACCGCCGCCGCCGTGACGTCTCCGAGGCCGGGGCTTACGGTCGGGAGCTTTACTTCAGCGTGTCGCGGCGGCGGCCCCCGCGACGCGCTGCGCCGTGCAAGCGGATAGCGTGCTGCTGCGCTACGCGTGGCGGGAGGCGGGGAGAGAGTCGCGGCACAACGACGCCGGGGGCCGGAACGTGGACATCGTGTCGCGCCGAAGCGTGTTGGGCCAGAACCGGCGGCGCGATTCGCCAAGCCAACGTCCCCGACCGCATGCAGCAGGCACTCGCGATTGGAAACCCTGCTCGCAGAAGCAGTCGGGCACGCTGGTCGTCGAGCTCTGAGGGTCCCGAGGTGCCCCAGGGCTTCGGTGGGCCCCGCGGGGCCATGCGGGGATGAGAGGCTTCCGTGGGGCACCTGCTGGCAGGCTGGTTTCTCATCCGACGTGGCTGCTGCACTCGCAAGCCACCTGGGTAACTGTCCTCCTCCTCCTCCTCCTCCTCCTCCAACTCCTCCTCCAACTCCTCCTCCTCCTCCTCCTCATCCTCCTCCTCCTCCCCTTCCTCCTCCTCCTCCTCCTCCTACTCCTCCTCCTCCTCCTCCTCCTCCTTCCTCATCCTCCTACCTCCTCACTCCTCCTCCTTTCCTCCTCCTCCTCCCCTCCTCCCCCTCCCCCTCGATCAGGACCCAGGTCTGACCGACGGCATTGTTCCTGCCCCCACCCAATTATCTTTGTTTGTCGTCCCTTCCGGCCTCTGCATGGGGCCGGTCGTCGGACCACTGGGTCGGAAGTTGGTCGCGGGTGGGTCGCGGGTGGGTCGCGGGTGGGTCGCCGGGTGGCTCGTGGATTGGGTCGCGGGCCGGGTCACGGGTGGGTCGCGGGGTTGGTCGCGGGGTGGGTCGCGGGGTGGATCGCGGGGTGGGTCGCGGGCCGGGTCGCGGGGAGGACGACGCTAAACAACAGCAGCAACAACAGCAAGTAAACAAACAACCGTTCAAACAAACAAACAACCAACCAACCAACCGAGCAATCAAGCAAACAACAACAACAACACCAACAACAACAACAACAACAACAACAACAACAACAACAACAACAATTACTAGCACGTGGGGACACTCCGTTCTCACCAGTGCCAGGGTTTTCATAGGAGGCGGGCAATACCCCCACTTTGGGGGGGGGCCGGTTCAAGCTCTACCAAATTTCCAAACGACTCTTCGCCACCACCCACACCCAGCTTCCCGCCTATGACGTTCGGACACTTCACTTCGTGGCATGCGGACGACCGTGGCTACTATTCAGGGCCCCGCGGCCGACGACGACGGCGTGCGCGCGCGAAGAAAAAACGAATGTGTCCCGCATGGTATTATTGGACAGGGATGATGGCCCTGGCAGGTGCGCAACCGTTGTCGCAGAAGTTCGAAAAAGTTGCTCGCAAAAGCCCGTTTGACAGAAATGTTTAAAAAGTGTTGGGTTTCCTACAAATCCGCAAGAGCGCGCGGGATGAAATTTTGACAATTTGTTTTGAAAAACCATTGTTTTTTTTATGTTTTTATGTTAAAACCGTTACGAACACTAAGGTTTTGGAAGGATTTCGTCTTGCGCGCGCGAATGTCCACTTTACCTTATTTTTTGCAAGGGATTCTTGAAATTTGATTATATTAGAACAAGAAATGTCATTTTCTAGTGTTTTTTGCAAGGGAAAGCGGGGGGGAACAAAACAACCGGATCTTGATCACATCGAATTACCTGAGGCTTCCTCACGAAAATGATGAAAATGTAGCTGCGGCCTAGGCGGCGCAGGGGGGGCGCGCACCAGGGGGCCCAACAATAATTATTCTTTAGAATAAATAATGTTCAACAACAACAACAATGGCAGCAAACACAACAACAACAACAATTACAACAACAACAACAACAACAACAACGTAGCAACGCACACCGATGTGTGCCCGCTCTCACCCGGCCCCGGGTGAAAACGTTCGAGATCTGGGTGTGCCAACGACTCTCCCGGCCCCGGGCCTCTTCCAATCGTGCAAGCTTTCGCGCGCCTCCTATGCCAACGACTCTCCGGGCCCCGGCAAGTGTGCCCTTGCAGTACGGCGGCGGCGCGCCCTGGTGTGCCAACGCCTCTCCCGGCCCCAGCAAACGCCCTGGCAGCCTAAGGGATCCCTAAAGATTCCGACGGATTCCCTAGAGGTCCCTAAGGAAACCCTCGGGATTCCTAAGAACTACCTAGAGGTTCCCAAAGATTCCTTACAAGATTCCGAAGGATGTCCTACTGTTTCCTAAGGAAACCCTAGAGATTCTTCAGGCAACCCTAGAGATTCCGAAGGAATCCCTGGAGATTCCCAAAGAATCCCTAGAGATCCCCAAGGATTCCCGAAGGAGTCCGAAGATTCCCGAAAGATTCTTGTGATATCCCTGGGAATCCGATGGATTATCCCTAAGGGTTCCTGAGAATTCATGTGGAATTCGTAAGGATGCCTTAAGGATTCCTTTAAAATTCCTAGAAAGGATTCATGGGGGATCCTAAGGGTTCATTCGGGATCCCAAGGGATTTCTTGGGGACCCCTACGGATTCCCAGGTGGTCGGGGGCCACGACCCAGTGCATACGCCCGTCCCGGCCCCGGGGGTGCTTAACTCCGCCAACTCGTTCTCATACTTCACACCTACCAACTTCACTTTCCAAAAAAAACATGATGGACCCACGAACCCGGAAAGGGATAAAGACATGTGCAGCATGGTCACGTTTTCACGATACCCAACTGGGCGACATCTCACGAAACATCCCACGAGACACCCCGCGAAACATCCCACGAGACACCTCACGAAACATTCCACGAGACACCTCACGACACATTCCACGAGACACCCTTTGAAACATTCCACGAGACACCCCACGAACAGGCAACCACTCAACCAGACACGCCACGAAACATTCCACGGGGGTGCGACTGGGTGTGGTCGTGCTGGGGTGTGGTCGTGCATGGGGTGTGGTCGTGATGGGGAGTGGTCGTGCTGGGTGTGGTCGTGATGGGGCGGTGTCGTGCTGGGGGGTTTCGTGACTGGGGGGTGGTCGTGCTGGGGGGTGGTCGTGCTGGGGCGTGGTCGTGCTGGGGCGTGGTCGGCTGGGGGGTGGTCGTGCTGGGGGGTGGTCGTGCTGGGGGGGTGGTCGTGCTGGGGGGTGGTCGTGCTGGGGCGTGGTCGTGCTGGGGCGTGGTCGTGCTGGGGCGTGGTCGTGCTGGGGTGTGGTCGTGCTGTGGTGTGGTCGTGCTGGGGTGTGGTCGTGCTGGGGTGTGGTCTTGCTGGGGTGGGGTCGTGCTGGGGTGTGGTCGTGCTGGGGTGTGGTCGTGCTGGGGTATGGTCGTGCAGGGTGGGGTCGTGCATTTCGCTCGAGACATCCTGCCAAAATTCCAGGAAATCGCACAAAAACAAACGAATTAGTCGAGACATCCTCGGAATTCCTTCGCGCGGGGCGCTTTTCCGCGTCGCGTCGGCCTCTGCAAAACAAGCGTTTCGCTCGAGACATCCTCGGCAAACTCTGCGGAGCAAGCGTTTCGCTCGAGACATCCTCAACACACGAAAAAGTGGCCCGCACCCTGTGATTTATCGATCGGGATTTAAAAAACAAGCGTTTCGCTCGAGACATCCTCAAATTTTAATTCGCCGGCCTCCTTCGACCTCGATATTTATCAGGGAAAAAATTCGCCGGCCTCCTTCAAGTTGGCACCGGGGGACAGGTTTACCCACTAAAAGAGAACCCTGGGCCCAGGCCCTTTCCGGGAAAATAATCTAAACAACAAGCTGGGGCTGGGATGGGCGTTGCACAAAATAACAATAACAACAACAACAACGACAGCAACGACAACAACAACAACAATAACAACAACAGCAGCAGCAACAGCAACAACAACAACAACAACAGCAGCCGCATCAACAACAACAACAACAACAACACTTACAACAACACTTACAACAACAACAACAACAACAACAACAACAACAACAACAACAACAACAACAACAACAACAACAACAACAATAATCCGGATCACGGAATCCCACTTCAACCACGCACCCATGGACAGTGAATGACCGTTCGGCCCCCTCACTCCCACAAATCACGTATCCATCACCTCCTGCGGTCCTGCCCACTGGGGCACCGGTTACCCAGGCGGCGGACATTCATGTACAAACCCCGGCCACGAAGTCTTAGAAGAACAACGAGCAGCATGAACACAAACTTTCGGAGGTCCGCGCGGGGTTCTGGGGTCGGCGCCGGTCCAGCCCCCCCCCTTCCCGCGTCGCTCCCCCCGCGGGTGTGGGGATGGGAGGGGGGGCGGCGCCGACTCGAGAAGCCTCCGCAGAGCTGCACCACTGGGAGCGCCTGTGCTCGTGCGGCCTCTTGCTCTTCGAACTGTGGGGAGGCGTGTCGAAGTCGGGGTCGCCGACCTCCAGGTGCACGACGTCCCGGCCGGTGCGCTCGAGGTCCTGGGCGCGCCGGACCATCTCGATGGTCCCCTCTCCGCGCAGTAACTGGGCGCGCCGTGCCTGCGTGGAAAGAAGCAGACAAACCCTGGGCCCTGGGCGTCCCAGACTGTTCTGCACCGGGCGCTCGCGTCCCACCTCGGGCCCTAGGGACCCCACGGACAGGCCTGGCTCGACATGATAAATGCCCCGTGACTCCCGGCTTCAAAATTTTTTTTTTTTTTTTTTTTTTTTTTTTTTTTTTTTTTTTTTTTTTTTTTTTTTTTTTTTTTTTTTTTTTTTTTCTTTTTTTTATTTTTTTTTTTTTTTTTTTTTTTTTTTTTTTTTTTTTTTTTTTTTTTTTTTTTTTTTTATTTTTTTTTTTTTTTTTTTTTTTTAAAAAATTTTTTTTTTTTTTTTTTTTTTTTTTTTTTTTTTTTTTTTAAAAATTGTTTTTTTTTTTTTTTTTTTTTTTTTTTTTTTTATCTTTTTTTTTTTTTTTTTTTTTTTTTTTTTTTTTTTTTTTTGGCGACTTCCTCGCGACGTCGGGTCGCAGAGAGGACGCCGCGACCGCCGCCACCCTCACCCTCCTCCCGAATCGTTCCTCGGACGCCTCCCACGGTCCATCCTGATCGATCTCCTGGCTCCTGGCGGCCGAGGAGCCCCAGGGGTCGTCCAGGGCCCCTCGGCTTGCCGCCCCAAGCACCAGGGAGGCCTCCCAGGGCCCATGAGCTTGAACCCGAAGGGCCTGTTTCCGGAACCGTCGGCTCTTTGTTCGCAGAAGAACACGCGGCATAAACAGAAACTTTCGACGGTCCGCGCGGAGCGCCAAGAGTTTCTGTTTGTGGCGTTGGATCTTCTTCGAAAGGCTCCTTCCTGGGAAAGCTCCGGGGTCCCTCCTCTTGCCGTCGCTCGGACGTCCATTTCCCGTGCATGTTTCGGTTTCGTGCGTGCTTTTGTTTTTCCCTCGATGGTCCAGGATGGTCCTCGTGGTTTCTCGCCAAGAAAAAATGCACACGTCCAAGCGATGCCAAGTCCTGGCCTGCTTCTCATCTGAGGTCGACTTCTGCCCCCCCCCGGGGCCCGAGGCGAGCCCCCGGGGGCCAGCACCCTGGAAAACCCTCACTGCGGGGTCGGAACCGCCGACGAGGGGGCGGCTGGAAGCCGCAGCCTGAGGCCGCGGTCCAGTAAGCGCAGTAGCTGCCCGAAGGTACACCAGTTTGCGCGCAGCTCGTCGATCAATACGATTTTGTGGCCGTCGTACCCTTGCCACCACTTGTAGGAAGTGGGTTGGTAGACGTCCTTTATGTCGTGCAGCGCCCAGACATCCCGCGTTTTTCCGGTTCCCGTTGCGCCGTAGTACCAGTTCACTTCGACTCGACTGGGGGGGTCGCCTGCAGAATTGATCTACCCCAGACTTGATGTTCCAGCCGAGTCTTCGCAACATGCGCAGAAGGCCCGGCAGATTTGCGGAACATTGCACGCATTTTTCGCAGATCGAGCGGGACAATCAATTTTGGCGTAATCCAGTTTTGTAGTCCATCTCCTACTCGATCCATGAGGGTGCGGTGCGGGCATGGGATGAGGAACCATTGGATAAGAAATCCAGGGCCTGGAAGCCGATGGAGCTCCAATCATGGAGTGGCCATGATGGATAACCCCGCCACCCTCATCAGACAAGGACTCCTCCAGAGTCTCAAGCCTCCTGGGCACACTCCTGAACTAACACCCACACCGTGGTTTTTCGCCACAGTGTTTTCATTGCCCCAGAGCTCGAAGAAGGCTCCTGGAGGCCGAGATGGAACAAGAGCGCCCGGACTGAACACAACTGGCCCGCTGGAAGAAGGGGTGGCGCTTTCCCCGCTCCGAGCGCCAGTGGCTTGGTGCCGCCAGGGCAGACGGTTGACTGAGGGGCGACGATAGGGGGGACGATCGGAGGATGCCTCAGGGGGAGAAAGCATCGACCTGGAATCGACGACCGATCCATCGCCGCTGGATCGGCGATCGGCCCCCGATAGCAAAGCTGAACGCTCCTGGGCGGGGCGAGCAGTCGGGGCCTCCTCCTCCTCCTCCTCCTCCTCCTCCGCCCTCCGCCCTCCTCCTCCTCCTCCTCCTCCTCCTCCTCCTCCTCCTCCTCCTCCTCCTCCTCCTATCAGCGACGAATGGGCCATCGGGGGTCGATGCACCCCCCCGAACTAGGGAAAAGCCCACACAGCCTGGTCTTCGGCCTCGCGGCTCGGGCCTCCCGCGGCCGCCCGGGGCCGCTCCGAGGCACTCCCACAGACGCCCCTCGGCGAGGCACAGGCTGTCGAAACGCCTCCCGAGGCAGGAGCGCCTTCATCGGGGATGGACAGGCCCCCCTCTTGGCAAAACGTGGCTTAGTGAAAACGACCCGAGGCCCCAACCTGGCGGGCGCACGCCTGGGAAATAACGGCCACGGCGCCCTCTCGAGAACCGAAAACGGACAATTCACTAATCGACGTGTCACTGTTGGGGGTTCTGTCCACCCCCGACTTGAAGAACCGACTGACTACACGTCAGACAAGCCAGCGGCACTGTTCAATCCCCCCTGCGTCCGGGAACTTGTGCACAGCGTTTCGCGGCGGCGGCCCCAGCGACACGCTGTGCTTTGCCATCGCTCGGACGTCCATTTCCCGTTCATTTATCGGTTTCGTGCGTGTTTGCTTTGCTCGATGGTCCAGGATGGTCCTCGATGATTCTCGCCTTAGAAAATGCACACGTCCGAGCGATGCCCAGTGTGCCGTACGAGCGGATAGCGTGTCGTTGCTCCGCTCCGTGGGGCGGGAGGCTGGGGAGAGGCTCAGGACGGGAGGCTCCAGGGCCTGGGACGTGGTCAGCGTGTTGCGCCGGAGCGCGGTGGGCCAAGAGTGGTGACGCGACACACGAAGCCAAAGTTGCTGACCGTAAGCTGCTGTACCTACCCAGAGGTCCGATGTAGTCTTTTCTCCGACGAGCCTGTGGTGTTGGGCCCCCGTTTTAGAAAAGGGCAGCGCCCCGCGTTCCTCACTCGTTCCTCCTCCGCCCTCCTCCCATCCCTGCCTCTGCCCTCCGCACGTCCGCATCGTCATCACAGTGATCATTGTCATCATTCTCACCATCACCATCGGCATCACTCTCCTGCCTCAGCCCTCCCATGTCCCTTTCGGCGCACACACACACACACACCTCACACACACACACACACACCTCACAGGCTTCATGGTTCCATAAGGGGCTCCACCGAGAGGCCCCAGTGGCAGGGTCCGCGCAACGCCATCGCACCCATTGCGGCACACCCCTCGCACGGTTCGTGGCCCCACAGGGAGCTCCACCGAAGGCCCCAGTGGCAGGGTCTGCATGGCGCCACCGCACCCATTTCGGCACAGCCCTCACACGTTTCGAGGCCACACAGGGAGCCTTACCGAAGGCCCAACTGGCAGGGTCCGCGTGGCGCCACCGCACCCATGTCGGCGGCAAACCCCATCACACGTTTCGTAGCCGCATGGCGTACCTGGACCCGACTCGGCACAACCGTCATACGCTTCGTGGCCCCATAGATAGAGCTGCCCCTCTTTCGCCCCACCTGCTTTGTGGCACTCGCATCTGCATCCGTTCGGGTCCTTCGCCAGGATTTTTTTGTTGCGGGCCCCGAGCAGTCCCGACTCTTTCCCCCAGGCGGGCGTCTCATCCCGAGTCGTTTCTTGACGGCCACGGGGCCGGCGAAGGACCCCCGAGGCCGAGACCGACAACAACAAGCCTTCCGTCTTGACCTTGTTCGTCACGCGATCATCTCTGGGAAGGGCCTCCCGTCCCCCCCCTAACGCTGCCCCTGGCTGACGCGCGGCGCGCCGCTGCGACCAGGCGCGCCGCCGCGACCGGGCGCCGGCGGCGCGCGGCAACCCGCGCCGCCTGGCCACCCGCGCTGCAGCGTGGCGTCGTGCGCCGGGCGCCCAGCAGCATTTTGCGCGGGCGAGGCGCGCCTACCCCGAGGGCCGACGAGGCAGCCAGGGGTACTCAGCAGGGCGCCCTGTGAAGGCGCGAGCCCAGGGCCACCCTGGGCCGGTCGATAGTGAGACGGTGCGCCGTACCATGGGGCGCACAAGGACATACTAGTACTATATGTTCTCCTTGGAGGCGCGAGGCCGACCCAAACATATAGTACACCCATCTTGTAGTATATCGTTTCCCGAGCAGTGTGGCGGCAAAGCGCCCGCCACGACGCATATACTATAAGACTTCTCGGTGCGCGCATCGCCCCGGGGGGGGCACATATAGTATAAGAATGTTGGGGTGACGCCGATACCAGATACTTCGCCTGAAGCGCACCAGAGTACCCCAAGACCTATCCAGGCAGGAGGTATGAGCGGGCAGGCGAGGAGACAAGGCATGGGAGCAGAGGGGGCATCGTCGAAGGAAGTGGACGTCTCCTTTATCAGTGGCTCGAACTCTATAGCGCCCCACGTATGGGGCAGTGATATAGAGCAACATCGCCTGGGCCCAAGCGGCGTCGGGACGCATGCGCGTCGCTCGTATCTCGCCTTTGACCTCTGTTCAAGGTGGGCCCCGGTATGGCACCTACGTTCGGGAGCTTTTGCTCAACGTGACTCGGCAGCGACCCCGACGACACGTCGAGCCCTGCGAGCTGATGAAGTGTCGCTCCGCTCCGCGGGGAGAGGGGATGGGAAAAACTCCGAGCGTCGATTCTTGGTGACTGGGATGTGGTTAGCGTGTCGCGCCGAAGCGTTGTCGGCCAGAACTGTCGGAGCGACACACTCAGCAAATTTCCAGACCGTACGAACCTCCTGGCCGAGGGCCCATGCGTCATCCTGAGGCACAGGGTAGCCCTGGGCAGGCATCGCGGTGATACCCTCTGCGGAGGGAGGAGGCCAGCGGTAGTCGCGGGCAGGGGGCGCCGGACCGGCTCGTACTCAAAAGCCTGCCGAGGAGGGGGCGGCGCCCAGGGACAAGGCAGAGGGGGCGGACCTTCTCATAAGGCTCAGAAGGCTTCTGAGAGACCACGCCGCTTTCTCAGAAGGCTTGGCCCCTCTCCCTCTCCCCCTCGGCGCGCCGCCAGAGATTGGATTTGGTTTGGTTGCTAGACAGCCGCGGAGGCGGGGCGAACAGGATAAGGATGATAAGGGAGTCGTCGTATTTCCTCTCTCCTCTACGCCATCCTCTCCATCCATAATTCACAACTCTCTCCCCCTCCTCTTGATACTACAACTCCTGCTCCGATCCTCTGGTCGGCAAACAACAACCCTCCAGGGACGCTTCAACCAAGCCATCAAACGTCAAGGCAAAGCCGGCGCGTCTCATTCATTCCGCATGCACGTATTCTTGTCGACGTTGCAGCTTGCGTGGCAATGACTGGGCGGGGCGAGCATCCCGCGCGACAGGACAAAATGTCGTTCTCGCCGCGGCGCCGCGCTTGATGGGCCTGTTCTCCACCACCACAACCATTAGTTGGAGGAGGAGGGGGAACTCCCCCTCCTCCTCCACCTCCTCCTCCTTCTCCTCCTCTTTCCAAGCAGAGCCCCCCCAAGGAGCCGCAACGATTTCAAAATGGGCAAATCTCCAACATGTTGCTTTCCTCAAGCTGGACCGCGGGGAATCATCCTGGAACGCCCGCTCGCCATCGAATCGCCGCGTGCCGCCTTCGTCGTCCTCCTCCTCCTCCTCCTCCTCCTCCTCTCCTCCGCCTCTTTCCTCCTCCTCCTCCTCCTCACCCTCTTCATCATCATCATCATCCTCCGCTCCTCCTGTCCCTCCACCTTCTGATGGTGGTGGTGGAAAACAGGCCCATCAGCGCTACCTCGTCCTGAAGCTCGAACTCCCGACTCGCGCGGCGCACCTGTCGCCAGCCAATTTGTCGACGCGCGAGCGGACGAACTGTGGCTGTCGCCTCGGCGCAGCTCCATCTCCTCCTCCTCCTCCTCCTCCTCCTCCTCCTCCTCCCTCCTCCTCCGCCTCCTCCTCTCCTCCTCCTCCTCCTTCCTCCTCCTGTTCCTCCTCCCCTCCTGCTCCAACTCGTCCTCCTCATCCTCCTCCTGCTCCTCTTCCCCCCTCCCCGCTTCCTCCTCCTCACCACCTCCTTCCTCCGCCTCCACCTCCGCCTCCCCTCCTACCTCTTCCCCCCACTCTTCCTCCTCCTCCTCCTCCTCCTCCTAGTCCTCCTCCTCCTCATCTCCTCATCCTCTCCTCCTCCTCCTCCTCCTCCTCCCTCCTCCTCCTCCCCCTCCTACCTCCTCCTCCTCCTCCTCCTCTTCCTCCTCCTCCCCCTCCTCCTCCTCCTCCTCCTTTTCCTCCCCGTCCTCCTCCTCCTCCTCCTCCTCCTCCTCCTCCTCCCCGGCGGCAGCGGGCAGCGGACCACTCCAGAGAGCGGGCGACGTGGCGCCCTCTCCAAGCCGCCCGCGCAGCATGTGTGTGGGAGGACCGCGGGGCTGCTTCGGCGCCGCGCACGCCTCGTCTCCGCCACGCTCCTCGCAGATTCCGGCCAGCCATAACTGGGGGAGCTGAGGTCCTTACCCCCTTTGGGGAACCCATCGCATCGACGATCTCTCGAGAGGGGTGTCGAAATCGATGGGTTCCCTTGGGGGTAAGGACCACAGCTCCCCCAGTTGTGGCTGGCCTGAGATTTGGCCGCCCGAGGAATGGCCAAATTGTGCTCTCGCAACTGACAACTGACCAGACCACCCCAACCCAACCCGAGGACCCGAATTTCGGGTTGGGGGGGCACGGGCCCGGCATGTGTTTTTTTTCTATGCTCCCCGACGCCCCCCCCCAACACATACACTGGCAACTTAGGGCAAATTGAAGCCTTCGGGTTGGGTTGGGGTGGTTTGGTGGGTGGTGAGTGGTGAGCAACAGCGCCGCGCGCGGCCAGGTTGTGGTCTACAAGTTCCGCTCCTGGCCTGTACGCGGCCCGCATATTTGTTTGTCCCTCGCCAGGCCGCCCGTGTGGGAGCACCTTCTGTTCGCTGGGCGGGATCGCGCTCCACATCAATATCAACTCATGCCACGGCTTCGTTTGAAGTATGGGAGGGAAGGTGCGAAGAGGGCGGGGCCTGCCGACTCATTCGATCTGGCTAGCTTGACTCCTACCCATGCCACGGCTCATGCTCCGTCTCCTGCCCGCACCCCAGCGCCCACACCCACCTCGACGCCAGCACCGACTCCGACCCCGAATCCCGCCCCCGTTTTTATTCCGACCCCGAAGGGGAGGGGAGAAGAACGGCAGGTGCAGGGGGGACCTATGGAACCCGCCATAAGCGAATGGGCGCATAGACCTAAGAAGATGTTTCCGAATGGTGCCCGCGGCGGGCCTTTCGGGGAAGATGGGGTGAATACGTCCATCAGCAGCCGCTGGCCGCCACTTATCGCCCACACGTTGACATTGGTGCGGCAACATGGAGATGCCGAGGTCGGGCGTTGGCAGAACTGGGTCTAGTGGAACCCGGTTTAGTGATGTGCACTGGGGGACGCCCCCCCTGCCCCGTTCCACTAACCGGAACTGCCGCCACCCGAAGAAACACCAGCTACCGCAGACCTGGTTGAGTGATTCTGGCCAATTCAAGGTCTCTGGGGCCCTACCACTAACCGGGTCCCCTTGCATGGGGTCCTGGCCATAACCGACGAGGGGCAGAGGGGGAGAATACGTACAGTCGGACCTAGGCCAGAAAAACGTCCTTCCAGAACATGAGACCCTCCGCCAGCCAAACAAACACCGAACATCCCGGGATACTCTCCCATGCACGAGAACATCCAACAACCACGAAGAACATGAGGGTAGCCTATACCAGAACCGACCTCGATCTTATACCTCGGCCCGACTGTGCGCATGGGGGCGGGGGCACGCCCCACTTCGGGGACCTCCCTCCGGCCGCGCCTCCCAGCGCGGCGGGCGGCGGGGGCACGGTGCGGGATGCCTCGGCGTCGGCGCAGCTGGCCAGCGAGAAGAGCGGGGCACTCTCGCGTTGCTCGTCGGCGCCGTCGCCGAAGTTGCCTGCCGACGGTGGGTGGGGGGCCCGGCGACGACGACGGCGACGAAGACGGCGGCGAGGACGGCGACGTCGTCGCCGCCGGTGTCGTCGGCGTCGTGCGTGGCCCCGGAGGGCAGCGGGGCGGGCCGGCCTGCCGACGATGGGTGGGGGGGCCGGCGACGACGCCGACGAGGGCGGCGGCGACGACGCCGACGTCGTCGCCGCCAGTGCGCTCGGCGTCGGGCGTGGCCACGGCGGGCAGCGGGGCGGGCCACGGGGAGCGGCGCAAGAAGGGGGGCTACCGACCGCTGTCCTGCGTCCTGTTCCCCACCGCCCGCTCCTCCCCCACCCTCCCCCTGCTCCCCCGCCTCTCCCTCCTCCCCCTCCTCAACTCCCCTCCTCATCCCCCTCTCCCTTCTCCACAATTACTCAATATGAATACTACTCTCCTCCTTCCCCTGATGACGGGTTGGGAGTGTTCGCCCCCCCCCCCGTACTGTTTTTTACACACAGGATTCCCCGGAGTTGGGTTTTCGCATGCATTGTTTCCAAAATGCTGCTCTCGCTGAGGCGCCGGCCTCATTTTCGGGCCCCGCTCGTTCCGAATCGTGCTCCCGCTGCAGCGCTGGCCTCATTTCCGTGCTTCCGCTCGTTCCGAATCGTGCTCCCGCTGCAGCTGGCCTCATTTCCGCGCTTCCGCTCGTTCCGAATCGTGCTCCCGCTGCAGCGCTGGCGTCATTTCCCGTGCCATGCCACGGCATGCAATGCAATGCTAGGTTGCGTTCCGCTGCGCGATGCCATGCCTTCAGCTGAAGCTGTGATATGCAGTGCTTAAGTGCCACGTCGTGCTATGCCATGCTACGCTTTGATCTGCAACGCCATGCTATGCAATGTTATGTTCGGGGCCGCTGTGCGATGCCATGCTTTGCGTTGCAAAGCTTTGTGATGCAATTCTTCGCTACGCCACGCCACGCCATGCTGTGACATACTACGCTTTGCGGTGCTCTTCTACGCCATGCCATGCCGTGCTCTACAATGCATCGCGTACCCTTTCGGGATCATTGCCCTGCTCGACATCCGACTGTGCGAGTAGAGAAGGGATCTACGCCATGGTAAGGGATGGGAGGGAGGGGTCGGATGTCAGATATGACGCGAGCGCACCTAGCTTGCCCTCCTCCCCTTCTTCCTCCCCCTACTCCCCATCCCCCTCCTCCCCCTCCGTCCCCTCCTCCACCCTGCGAGGCTAAGACGAAGCCAGGACGAAGATCAAATCGGATAAGGATAGATTGAGAATCTCTGAGATCCAACAATTGTCTCTGGAAAATGCCTCGCGATCTGGCACGCTCTGAGAGCGTTCCGGAACGCTCTGGAACGGATTTGTCATCGTCCTAATCCCGTCTGACTCCTCCCCTTCCGTAGCCGTTTTGGCTCGAGCACCAGCGGCTCGAGGCGGGTCCACAGTTACACTTGTTGGCTCCAACCAGCCTCGACATCGCGCCTCGGCGGCTCATCGAGCCGTGCCTGTGGCAAGCGGAGCGAATAGTCTTCCTATTATGCGAAGCGTTGGCGAAGCCCGAGGCGAAGTGTTCGAACAGTCCTGCAGTGAGTGGTATCGTGTTGTTTCAAGCTGTTGGGCCACACGGGGGCTGGTCATCCATTACATACTATAGGAAGCGCTGACGGGCCACTTCACAAGTCAAGCAACATGCTGCAGGGGTCATCTTCCTGTTCTGATTGTGTTGCGCGTGCAGGCGTCAACCACTTCAGGGTAGTTGTCTTCCACAGCTACATGGGCATGTTACTTGTTGCTCTCACTGTGGTGCTTGGTGGTTTGGTAGCATATCCCACAGCACTTCTAACGGTTGCCATTGGCCAGCTTTCCAATCCAAAATTTGTTGGGCCCTTGCAGGTAATCGTTTACAATGCCGCATTCTCACAGGGGGGGTATTTACTCTGTAAGTTGCGGGAGGTGTTGTCTGGATGCTTCTGTTCAAGCGTGCTCAGCGCCAATTGCTTGGTCGCTTGTCTGCAGCTCAAGTATGGGTTTGCTTTCCTTACTTTTTGCGGGTGCTTCTCTAACTTCACCAATACGTGCAGGTGGTCAACTTCCCGTGCGGATAAAACAGAAGGGCACGAGGTTAGCCTATTTCGACCAACGAGGTGAAGGCCTTGCTTATGTGTCAGTTCCGAAGTGTTGGGTTGCGCTATGTCAATGTCCTATCGATCGGCGGCAATCTTGGCATGGCCGTCAGTCGGTGCGGGGGATTCCAGATTGGTGGCATGCGTCATTCGTGAAGTTGTTCCTCTTGTTCGAGCGCTTCGTTTGCCTTGTCGTCCTGTGCGTCCTCAAGGTCAGGGGGGGCGTCGCATGCTCGATGTCACTACGTAATGGCGCAAATCCTGGAAATCCTCCTCCTCCTCCTCCTCCTCCTTGTCCCTCTCCTCTCTGCTTCGGCCTCTGTCCTCCTCCTCCTCCTCCTCCTCCTCCTCCTCCACCTCCCTCTCCTCCGTCCTGCGTCCTCATCCTCCCCATCCTGCCCCCCTACACCTCCTCCCGTCCACCTCCTCCAGCATCTCCTCCGCCCTCCCAGCCCCTCCTGCTCCGCCCTCCTGCCGCCCCGCGGAGCGCGCGTCCCCTCGCCGCCGAGCAGGCTGTGCGCAACGACGCGTCGTGGAGTGCTGCGCAAGCGAATCTGGCGCGCACACGCACTTCCCCTCCGCCGGCGAAGCGGCACCGCTGCCACGAAAACCTGCATAGATCACGCGCAAGCCAGCGTCACCCAGCACGGCGGCTGAGAAGCGAGCGGGGAGCCCTGCTCGCCAGCAGCGGCAGGGGCTGCACCGAGGCGCGCGAAGAAGAGAGGCGCACCCGCTCGGAGCGTGCACGCACACGGGCACGCGGGGCGGAGCGGGAGGGCGGGCGCTCCTCCTCGAGGACCGCAGAAATCGAGGCCAGCCGTCGCTGCGAGTCCTCCCTCACCCCCCCTTTTTGCGGCGCGCACGAGGGGGCGCAGGGGGAGGGGGGAGTGCTTCTCAGAGGGAGGCTGTCCCCTCGAGGACCGAGGCCAACCGTCGCTGTCAGTCCTCCCTCACCCCCCCGGGGCGGCGCGCACGAGGGGGCATAAGGGGGAGGGGGGAGTGCTTCTCGGAGGGAGGCTGCCTCTCAGCAGGCGCCGGCCGTGCTTCTGCAGACACGGCCCGCGCCTTCGAACAAGCAGGGGAGCTTCTGAGAAGCCTTCCCCCCCTCCAGAGAACCCCTCTGCGCATGGCCAACCCCCAGGGTTAGGTCGGGCCTGTCCCCCTACAAGGGGATTCTGGGCGACAAATTAAACATGATGGACCCACGAACCCGGAAAGGGATAAAGACATGTGCAGCATGGTCACGTTTTCACGATACCCAACTGGGCGACATCTCACGAAACATCCCACGAGACACCCCGCGAAACATCCCACGAGACACCTCACGAAACATTCCACGAGACACCTCACGAAACATTCCACGAGACACCCTTTGAAACATTCCACGAGACACCCCACGAACAGGCAACCACTCAACCAGACACGCCACGAAACATTCCACGGGGGTGCGACTGGGTGTGGTCGTGCTGGGGTGTGGTCGTGCTGGGGTGTGGTCGTGCTGGGGAGTGGTCGTGCTGGGGTGTGGTCGTGCTGGGGGGTGGTCGTGCTGGGGGGTGGTCGTGCTGGGGGGGTGGTCGTGCTGGGGGGTGGTCGTGCTGGGGCGTGGTCGTGCCACCCCGCGAAACATCCCACGAGACACCTCACGAAACATTCCACGAGACACCTCACGAAACATTCCACGAGACACCCCGTGAAACATTCCACGAGACACCCCACGAACAGGCAACCACTCAACCAGACACGCCACGAAACATTCCACGGGGGTGCGACTGGGTGTGGTCGTGCTGGGGTGTGGTCGTGCTGGGGTGTGGTCGTGCTGGGGAGTGGTCGTGCTGGGGTGTGGTCGTGCTGGGGGGTGGTCGTGCTGGGGGGTGGTCGTGCTGGGGGGTGGTCGTGCTGGGGGGTGGTCGTGCTGGGGGGTGGTCGTGCTGGGGCGTGGTCGTGCTGGGGCGTGGTCGTGCTGGGGCGTGGTCGTGCTGGGGTGTGGTCGTGCTGTGGTGAGGTCGTGCTGGGGTGTGGTCGTGCTGGGGTGTGGTCTTGCTGGGGTAGGGTCGTGCTGGGGTCGGGTCGTGCTGGGGTGTGGTCGTGCTGGGGTATGGTCGTGCTGGGGTGGGGTCGTGCTGGGGTGGGGTCGTGCTGGGGTCTGGTCGTGCTGGGGTGTGGTCGTGCTGGGGTATGGTCGTGCTAGGGTGGGGTCGTGCATTTCGCTCGAGACATCCTGCCAAAATTCCAGGAAATCGTACAAAAACAAAGGAATTAGTCGAAACATCATCGAAATTCCTTCGCGCGGGGCGCTTTTCCGCGTCGCGGTCGGCTCTGCAAAACAAGCGTTTCGCTCGAGACATCCTCGGCAAACTCTGCGGAGCAAGCGTTTCGCTCGAGACATCCTCAACACACGAAAAAGTGGCCCGCACCCTGTGATTTATCGATCGGGATTTCAAAAACAAGCGTTTCGCTCGAGACATCCTCAAATTTTAATTCGCCGGCCTCCTTCGACCTCGTTATTTATCAGGGAAAAAATTCGCCGGCCTCCCTCAAGTTGGCACCGGGGGACAGGTTTACCTACTAAAAGAGAACCCTGGGCCCGCGCCCTTTCCGGGAAAATTCTAAAAACATACTCCAACAATGCAGAAAATAGTCAAGAAATCGTTTCCAGACTATTTTCCAACTATTTTTGAATATCCC
Organism: Prorocentrum cordatum; assembly: GCA_963575745.1. Taxonomy (NCBI): domain Eukaryota; class Dinophyceae; order Prorocentrales; family Prorocentraceae; genus Prorocentrum; species Prorocentrum cordatum. The sequence goes on along the minus strand of CAUYUJ010016682.1, from coordinate 540,075 downwards.
CCTGTAGAGGGACAGGCCCTACTTAACCCCAAGGGCCTCTGGAGGCCTCCAAGTGCTGCATTTGCATGCGGAAATCTCTGGGGAGCCCTGGGACCGGAACCTCGCACCGGCCCGTGCGAGCTGCGTTGGGTGACAAGTCCTGGGAGGCCTCCGTGGCCACGATTGGGAGCCTCTGAGCTGTATCGAAGAGCCACTGCGCTGGATTGGGCCGAATTGCACCAGATTGAGCCGTGTGAACTCACTCGGCTAAGTCCAGCCGGCAACTACTGGGGCCGATGACTCATTGAACCTTCTAGGAGTAGCACCCTCACCTCCATCCAGCATAGTACAAGCCTATGCAAGGCTGAAGGGGTCTGGGATTGCAGGTGGGCAGGGACCGTGTCCGCTTACGGCAGTCTCCAGAAAACAGTTCCACGCGGCACGGCTGCCGCGCACGCGCCGAGCAACCACGTGCGCGCAGTGCGGCTGCGACTCGCAGGGCGCTGTCGGTGCGGAGCGGGCAGAGAAAGGCTCCCTCCTCCCCCAAACCGAACACCTCCGAAATCAGAAACCCCCTCCGCCTCCGTCGCCTCTCCCGGGCGGGTCCCCCGAGGTCTCAAGAGATAAGAAACGCTCAAGAGCCCAAATCCTCCTCCTCCTGCAGCCGCGGCCCTGGCACCCGCCAGACCCTGGAGCGGATGGCCACCCGGCTGCAGATGGCGCTCTTCTGAAATCGAGCAGCGCTGGCAGTGTCACCGACACTTGCCAAGGTCCGCACTGCATGGCAGCCATGCGCTCGGGCGCCGCCGCAAGCGCCACCCGCTCATGGCAGCACCCCACCCGTTGGCCAACCGAGCCCGGCGCGCGAGCCACACCCCCAAGCTCGGCGTGGCGGGCCCCCGGGCCCGCCCGGGCAGCAGCCCGCAGGAACCGGGCGAGAGCTCTGCGCGTGCCTGGGCGGGGCGGAGCGGGCCCTCTCCGAAAGGGGCGGGCCGCCGGGCACCGCACCCCCGCGGCGTCGGCAGTCGCCGGCAGACGCCGACGGGTGCGGAGGCAGCCCCTCCGCGGGCTCGACGGCGAGCGGCACGGGGAGCTCGGAGGCGCTGCGGGGCGGCGGACGACGGCAGCACAGCTCCAGCGCGGTGGCGCCGCTCCTCCTCCCTTGCTGGGGGGAGCGGTTGGAGGAGGCGGGGCGGGGCGAGGCGCGGACAGGGGGGGGAGCGGGGCACGAGGGGGAACGATAGAGGGGGGGAGGACTGGCTCAAAGGGGGGGGGAACATCGACCTAGTGTCGGCGATGCATCGCCGATCGATCGGCGACCGGTCCCCGATGTGGCTGAGCGTGGCGAGCCGTCGGATGCCCCCCTCGGCGAGGAGAAGGCGATCGGGGCTCTGATGCGCTTCCCCCGTGAGCCCATCCCCTCTCGGGCTGGACTCCAAGGGGGTGATGGCAAAAGGGTCAGGTCGGGCATGTCCTCCTACAGGCGGGTTGTGGGCGAAAGCTACCAATAGTCAAGCGATGCTCAAAACTAGTCGAAAAATCGTCCCAAAACTACCTTTTGACTATATCTGAAAAATCCTCCTGTAGAGTGATGCGCGCTCGACTTAAACAAAAGGAGGATTAGAGAACCAGCCCACGAGGCCGATTTTCCTAGCGCCTCCCTGCGCGTGAAGCGCCCATGCATGAAAGAAAGCGCCGGGCGGCGAGCTGGAAACAGCTGCATGCAGCTGATTTCGCACACCCCTTTTCCCTGCCCCCCCCCCTGTCGTGTATGTATGTATGTATACATGCATGCATACATACATACATACATACCTACCTACCTACATACATACATACATACATACACACATACATACATACATACATACATACATACATACATACATACATACATACATACATAGGTACATACATACATATATACATACATACATACATACATACATACATACATACATACATACACACATACACACATACACACATGCATGCATGCATGCATGCATGCATGCATATATACATACATACATACATACATACATACATACATACATACATACATACATACATACATACATACATACATACATACATACATACACACATGCATCCATACATACATACATACATACATACATACATACATACATACATATATGCATGCATGCATGCATGCATACATACATACATACATACATACAGACATACATACATACATAGCAATACCTGGTTGTATATATAATGTTCGCCGATAGATCGGCGATAGGCCTACGATAGCGAAGCCCCGCGCTCCTGGGCGCGGCGGGCCATTTGGCCCCTGTCGGCGATGCGTGGGCGATGGGGGACCGAGGCGCCCTGACCCAATCCCCGCCCGTGGTGTTCGTCGTCTGGTCTTCGCATTGCGGGCCAGAGCTCGGGTCTCCGGCTGCCGCTCGGGGTCGATCCCGACCCCCCCCCCCAGACGTTTCTCAGCGAGCCGCAGCTGCTGGAACGCATCCCGAGGCAGGAGGACCTCCTGGAACCGGCGGAAGCGTCCGAAAACCCAGGAAAGACTTCTCCTCCCCTGAGCCTAAACCCCCCCTACGATCGGGAACTTGTGCTTAGCGTGTCGCGGCGGCGGCCCCAACGACAAGCTATGCCATGCGAGCGGATAGCGTGTCGCTCCGCTCCGCGGGATGGCGGGCTCGGAAAAGCACGCCTGGGGACTGGGGACGTGGATGGCGTGTCGCTCCGAAGCGTGGCGGGCCAGAGCTGGCGGCGCGACACGCTAAGCCAAAGTTCCTGACCGTACGCTGGTGTACCCACACTCTTTGCGTCGGCGGCGAGGCAGGGGTCGTCTGCGCCAGCGGAAAAGCCTGAGCGGAAAAGATCAAAGCGGATTGTGACACCATGCAGGAGGGGGAGGGGCAAGGGCGCAGCCGAAAGGGGGGGCGGAGGGAGCGAGCCGCTCAGGGGGACGGGTGACGCCCCGAGCGCGTTGGTGTAACGAAACGTTCGATATCTTGCCTCAACGGGTCCCCAAGAGTCCCGACCCTTTCCACAGGGCGCGCGTGTCATCCCAAATTGTTTTGTTGACGGCCACGGCGCCCGGCGAGGGCCCAACAGATGCCGAGCGCAGCAAAAACTTTCCGGACGCGAGCATGTCTGGGCGTAACTCCCATGACCGTAACGTTGCCCCTGGCTCCCGGCCCCCTTTGGCGGCGCGCAGAGGGGGGCAGGAGGAGTGTGGAAGGCTCTTTAGAAGGAGGCTGCTTCTTAGAAGGCGCCGGCCTTACACGTGCAGACAAGGCCCGCGCCTTCTACGAAGCTTCCCCCCCTTCCCCTACCCCCCATTGCACATGGCCGACCCCTTCTTCGGGGAACGAGAAATGCGTAAACATCAAAACTCGGAGGTCCGTACGGATTTCTCGCATCGGCGCTGGATCCGCCCTCCCCTGGAGTGGCACCGCCAGCGGGTTCCAGCGCCGAGCCGAGACATCCGCGCGGACCGCCGACCTCTTGTGTGTATATCATTGTTCGTTCCCCGATGCCGGCGCCCTCCAGAGAATGCTCCGTAGGTCAATCAACATCCTACGTTTAGGTCGGGCCTGTCCCCCTAAAGGGGATTTTGAGAGGAATCTGAAACATATGCTTAAACAATATTCGAAAAACGCCCAACAAATAATCATATCGTCATCCCCAGACTATTTTTGACTATGTTTGAGTATCCCTCCTGCAGAAGGACAGGCCAGACTTAATCCTACGTTCCTTTGTTGTGTCGCATGTTTGGGCTGAATCGACCATGTAGAGCCTCGCCCTCGTTTGGGCCAGAGAGCCCCTCCTAAGCCCCACGTGGCCCGAACTCCTTGGCGGCGCGCACAGGAGGAGGAGGAGGAGGAGGAGGAGGAGGAGGAGGAGGAGGAGGAGGAGGAGGAGGAGGAGGAGGAGGCGAGGAGGAGAGGAGGAGGAGGAGGAGGAGGAGGAGGAGGAGGAGGAGGAGGAGGAGGAGGAGGAGGAGGGAGGGAGGAGGAGGAGGAGGAGGAGGAGGAG
>CAUYUJ010016682.1:373564-533564 GCA_963575745.1 Prorocentrum cordatum | reverse complement strand
AACAATTACTTTGCTTCGCTGTGCTGAAGTCCCAGTGCCAGCGTTCTGACACGATTCAGGATCGTCCACACGCAACAGTCAGGTTCAATCGTGGCGTCGGGGTTCAGGGAATGGGTTTTCGGCACGCTACAGGATTTTAAAACGGCTGTCTCCCAACGGGGCACTTCACTCAGTGGTAAATGAACCCTTGCATGGGGCCTATGCAGAGGGAGCTTGGAGGGAGGGCTTATTCCAACATCGTTGACGAGTATTGGGTTTGAGGTGGTCCTCCACCTGGTCCTGCTCCTCTCTTCTCTCCTTCTCCTCCAGACTCCTCCTCTCTCTTCTCTCGCTCCCTCCCTCCTCTTCCTCCTCCTCCTGCTCTTCCTCCTCCTCCTCCTCCTCCCTCCTACTACAATTTCTTGAAGCATCGGCGCCGTGACGGCGCCCTGGCCGTCACGCTCGCTATGTCCTGGAGTTTGAATCGTGCCGGCATTTGCCGAATCGATTCGCGTAACGACATGCCAAACACTTTTGCGAGTCCTGGGGAGCTTGGATGATGGTGCGGAAACCCTTTCTGAAGGAGAACGTGATCGGGATGGGGATGCAGAGACATCGACTTGCTTGCTGCTTGCTGCCTGCCTCAGATGGACATTCTCGTCCTAGAGCGGGATGGGGAAGCTTGACAAGGAGATCATTATACTGTTGCGACATTTGTTCGAGGTCGTATGCCAGACATGACCGGCTTGGTGCATGAGTGCCGACCCCCGCTTGCCAAGAGTGAGAAGGCGTGTGAGATGATTGGCTGCCCCCCTCCCCTAGCCCCGGCCGCCTCGACCCCCTGAGGCGCCCCAAGAGCAGCCGCGCAACACTGGGAGGCACCAGGGGCTTCAGTCGACCCCTGTGCCTGGCGCGAGGCAGCGCCAGGGGGGAGCCAGGGGCAGCCGTGCCCGGCCATGCGGCAGAACAACGCCAGGCTCCCCATCCTTCTCGACTAGCTCTCTTTCTGTCTGCAGTTCCTCCCCTCCTCCCTCCACCCCCCAAGGTCCAAAATCCAGTCTGAGGGGGGAGGGGCCATCGCAGCTTCTCAGCGCGGTGGTGCGAGCTGGCGGCCTTCTCAGGTGGCGGCGGCCACGGCGGTGTCCCTCAGGCGGCCGGCCCGGTGCCGAGGCTTGCGGCTCGCGCGTGGAGGAGGTCCGGGCGCGCGGAGGCCCGGGCGCGCGCGGAGCTGATCAGGCCCGGCCTTCGCGCGACGGTCGAGGCGGCGGTCCGCGACTCGCCGATCGTCATCGGCGGTGGGGTCCGGGCGCAGCGGAACTTCTCGCGGAGCAGGGCCTCTCCGGGGAGGGCGCGGAGGCTCTGCCCAAAGACGGCGGTAGAGCCTGAGCGGCGGCAGCGGGGGCCGCGGCGCGGTGCCACGTGTGGTGCCCAGGGTGCCGCCTCGGGCAAAAATGGGGGCGTGGGCATGAGGGACGAGACCATGGAGGTCCGAGATCGCCACCGCGGTGTGCGAGCAGGACGGCCAGCTCGAGAAGAAGGAGCGGGACCCCGTGGTCGAGGCGTGCGAGCGGCTCATGGACTTCACGGGCAAGGTCACCGCCCTCGAGGACCAACTGGCGAAGGCGGAGGATGCCAGGTGCATGGCCGCGGAGACCGTCTTCGAGTTCGGCCCCGATGCCCAAGAGCTGGGCCTGTTCATGTTGAAGACAGCCAGGATGAACGAGCAGGTGGAATTCTCGGCCATCGTCGCGGTGCCCTTCGACAAGGGCGGACGGGCGGCGGTGCTCCCGACTTGGGCACCCCACTTTCTCTTCAGGCCTGAGGACACGGGTCGCTGGACTCCCAAGGTCGTCGGGGTTGGTGCCAACGTTCACCGATGTTGCTTGATCCGTGCCACGTGGACGGCAACTGGCAAATGTTTTCTGGCGAACCATAATCTGCCTCCGTGGCCTCAGAGACGTTCCCATCCGGTCCCGGATCGCGGAACAACTGACCCAAGACGCCGACGATGGCTCCAAGACGCCTCGCGACGCACTCAGAGCTATCCCAAGAGGACCCCGAAAAGCAAATATCAATGGTTTTCCTTCAGCTTGAAAGGCCCGTAGACCACAGCAAAACTGCCCAAGAGGCCCTTACGAAGGCCCCCAGAACGGCCCAACATGGTTAAAAAAACGGCCCAAAGAGAGGCCCAAGACGGCCAAAGATCGCCCCAAGTTGGCCCCAAGAGAGGCGAAAAAGGAGAACACAAACCGAAACTCCGATCTGTCAGCTTCAGGAGGCCCCCCAAAGGCCCCAAGAAGCACCCAAGCGGCCCAAAAGAGCCCCCCCTATTAGCCCCAAGAGGTCCCCTAAGAGGCCCCAAAGAGGCTCGAAGGCGCCCCCCAACACGCTTCAAAACTGCCTCCATGAGGCTCCGCCAAGACCCCAAACAACCCACAAAACGCCAACACAAATCCCCGCATAAAGCCCCAAAGAACCCATGAAGCCTCAACCGTGAACTCCGCGCCTCCTCTGGGGACCAGCGGTATGGCGTGAGCCTCTTGACCACACCAAAGGGTGGATAAGTGTGAGCAGGGGGGACCTGGGGAACCTTTACTGTATGCGGAATGCCCTCTTCTGACACGTGAAGTTGTAAGCGGGTCGACTTGGGACTTTTAGAATTCGCCGACGACCTGCTCAGCAAGATCCTGCTGAGTCGCCGTTTATGTCACTTGGAGCTTGTCGCCAAACTCGCAACCAACGATGCGGACCTCCACCATGTTCTCGTTCTTGACCGTGAGGGTTTAAACGTAATTTCAGATGCAAGAGGCTCTGTTTGCAAAACCGCCTACGAGTCAAAGAGAGGTGGCGTTCACCCTGAACGCACAAAGGACTCCCACAAATGTTACGGACAGATATTTGGGAACGCGCGTATATTCCTCACAGTCGTTCAGGGGGAACTCAAACTACGTATCAAAGCTTCTAGACGCGCATATCTTCGTATGCAACGGTTTGGCTAGATGCCAATTACACCAAAGAAAATCCCCAATCAATGAAAAGGATTTCGCTAAGGAGATCGACCGGGAACCCGGGAGCCCGGGTACCCAGAACGCACCGAAATCGGCCCGGAACCAATAACCGGGAACCCGGGAACCCGGGAACCCGGAAACGTGAACCCGGGAACCCAGCTTTTTACCACAATCGGCGGGAACTTCTGCAAATCTTTCAACTTCCGCTAGGACCCCTTCAGTGCAAGCACTGATTGGGGAATATCCCACAACGTTGGCGATGCAATGTCATGCTGACAACGTTTATTCCCAACGATGGCCAAGTATGGAAACTACTGTCGTCAATTTCGGGTTTGTGCAGGAGGACGCAGGGAGGGAAGGCAGCGTGGGAGGCGGGAGGAGTAGGAAGAAGTCTGACACAAGTTTTTCATCACTGGACGGTCGTCCCGTTCGATGTTGATCTCCAAGGTCGTCGATTGAAATGGCTGCAGTCTATGAGTCTCCAGGCCTCAAGACCATCGACAACTGATAGCCGCGTTGTTCGGAAATCTAGCATTCGATTACCCTGTCTTCCATGGTGGTCGTGCCGGCTCGGTCAGCAAACCTTGGGCCACTCGAGCACAATAAGACGTGCTGGCCCTCACCCAAATCTCAGATGAGGCCGCTGAATGTTGGGCTCGTGCTGAAGTACGTGCTGCTTATCTTTTTGATCGTGAAATTGATGCTGCCTTCGCTAAGGTTGACGTGCGGGTCCTAAGTAGTCACCATTTGGGCGCTGAAATGGCACCTCCAGGCATGGCACAGGAGAACACAAGGAGGAGGAGGAAGCGTTACTCACATAACGCATGCACCTCTGTCCATGGTCCGCAAACACGGGGGTAATGTGCTCCGTCATTTTCATATGCGTCCGGGCTGGTCAACCATGCGTTTTGCACATGGTACTGTCATACTTGCACAAGCACCTTACAATCACGAACCAATGCAGTGCATGTCGAGAGGTATTTGGGGCACGGGGCACAGCGCACCGACACCTGACAGGAGCACTGGCACAGAAACGATGCTTGAGAAGGAGAGGCATCGCCACTCCTGCATCCCACCATTCGTCTACTGCAGAAGCTGTGGCCCGGTGTTTGGGGGAGCGCTCGTGTGGCGCAATCCCTACGCTTCGACGCAACTCCCAGTCGTGCCGCTCAGCCGCCGTAGACGCAGACTTCGGTCGGACCTGTCCTTCTACAGGGGGAGTTTGGGTGAACAAATGCTCAAGAAATGCGCCCAAAAAGCTCAACAATAGTGAAACAACAAAACAATGCCCCCAGACTATTTTTAGACTATCTCTGAATTTCCCCCCTGTAGAGGGACAGGCCCGACTTAAATGTAGACGAGCGGCCCCGGTCGGGACCGCGGCGCTCCCCGACGTCCACATGAGCCTTGAGATCGGCGTCCGAGACCGACGAGGGATGTCCTTACACCTCCCTGCCAACGCCCAGCCTCCTGCATCCATTTTCCTTATAGTTACCCCCGCCTTCAGCCGCACGACCAGGCGTGTCCGTAGCCCAAGTCAGGCGTTTCGCTCGAGACTTCCTTATAATCTCTGGTCTTACAGATTAGCCACGACAGGGTGGAAGGACTGGACGTTTTCAAAATGCGGTGCGCACTCTCGGCGGAACTTCAACCATTATCTGCATGGGTGGCCGGTCGTCTCCGAAAGGGAACTCTCGCCCTGTCGCCGCGCACACGCGTTCAACAACAAATCCAACACTCGCAAAGGTGGAGCCCGGCTCGTTTCCAGAATGCTGCTGTCGCCTTGGCTCCGCGCGCGCCCGTCCCTAATAAATTCAACAGCTGCGCAGAGGGGGCGGGAAGTTTGTTCTTGTTAAGCCCAGGTGGCCGCAGCGGCGCCAGGTGGCGGGGGCGACGGCGGCGGCGACGAGCGACGACCGCGGCGGGGCCGAGGGCGTCGCCCGCGGACGCGGAGGCGCCGCCCGCGGACGACGAGGCGGCCGCGCTCGGCGCGGCGGGCGCGGCCGTCTCCTCGGGCGCGTCGCACCAGAACCTGCGGCGGCGGCGGCGGCGCCGAGGGCGGCGGCGGCCGCGGTCGTCTGCGGCCAGCGGCGGCCTTCGGCGGCGGCCGGCAGGGCGGACGGCGGCCTTCCGCGGCCGCGCTCGGCAGCGAGCGGCGGCGGCGGTGCCGACGGCGGCGGGGACGGCGGTGGCGGCGCCGCCACCACTGCCGCGGCGGCGGGAACGGCGGCGAGGATAACCGCTTTCTCTCTCTCTCTCTCTCTCTCTCTCTCTCTTTCTGTTTCATTTGTTTGTTTATGTGTTTTTTGTTTCTCTCTCGCTCTCTCTCTCTCTCTCTTTTTCGCTCTTTCTCTCTCTTTCTCTCTCTCTCTCTCCTATGTTTGTTGTTTCTTTCTCTCTCTCTCTCTCTCTCGCTCTCTCTCTCTCTCTTTCTCTCTCTCTCTGTCTCTCTTTCTCCCTGCAACGCTGGATCAGCCAAGATTAATTCTTTGGCCGGGGACCATGACCTGGGCATTGACAGCACTAGGTTTGATTCAGTCATGTGTACCTGGGGCCAGCCAGACAAAATCGCTCGATTCCCTCCTGCTAGCCAATTTCGCCCGTTCCCGCCCCACTCCAGGTCAACATGACTGACCGAGAAGCTTTCCCGTGCTCAGTGCGGGCACTGCAGGGATCCTCGTGGATATGGAAGAATTGGCTTGGCGGTCGGATTCCCAGGGTTCCGAGATCGTAAGGACCCGCGTGCCCGAATTCACACGTTCCTGCGAGATTGCCGGTGTGGACCCTCGCGAAACCTCGCGAAGCCTCCCGGCTCCGCGCAGCGGTCCCGGTGGGAGCCCCCCACAACGCGCCCCGGGCGGCGCGGCGGCCCGGTCCAATCGGGGACCTCCGGCCCCACTGCGTGGAAGTGTCGTCGCCGGAACCAGCACAAGCCTCGGCACACCACGATGACGACGAACACAACGACAACGATCACAGCGACCACAAAGATCACAACGATCCAGCCCGGTCTGGCACGCGAGCACCCGCAGGTACCGCGCGCCAGCTACGGCTATGTCGGGCACGTCCCCCTACATGCGGATGGATGTTGTTCCCCATACGATTTTTGCCTATTTTTGAACCGTCCTCCTGTAGAGGGACACGCCTGACTTGAAGCTACGGCGCCGTGGTTGTGAGGAGCGTGGTTCGCCACGGCCACCCACCGCGCTCTGGCCCGGCGCGCCTGGCTGCTGCCGCCCGCCGGCTGCTCATCGTCGAATTCTTCGGCGTCTGAGCGTCCCTCCTGCCTCTCGTCGGCCTCCCCCCTCCCTCCTTGCACGCTGGCCAATTCGCTAGCTGGTGTCCCTGCCTAACTGTCACGCTGGTGCGGATTTCGCCGCCTCTCTGCTCACGAAGAAGCTTGCGCGGAAACCTGCCATGCCATGGGGGGGGGGCTGCCAGCGGGGAGGGGCTGCTGACGGGCGTGCGCCGACAACCCCTCGGCGCCCTGTGTGAGGGGTGGCCCCTGGAGCGCGCCCCCTTCCCGCGCGCGCCCCCTCAGTGCAGGCCGGGTCGTTTGCGGACCTGGCTGCGCTCTCCGCTCGCGGGGGGCGGGCTTCGGGGCCCGTCCGGCTCATGGGGTGCTCGGGGGCCAGTCCGGCTGAGGCTCGAGGGGTCGGGGGCCCGTCTGGCTGAGGCCGGGGGGCTCGGGGGCCCGTCCGGCTAAGGCTGGGGGGCTCCGGGGCCCGTCTGGCTGAGGCTGGGAAGCTCTCCTGTCCGGCTAAGGCTCGGGGAGGTGGGGGCCCGATCTTCCAGGCTCTCTTGAAGATGCAGTAGTGGCTCGACCACAAAAAAAACACCTGCCACAAGAAACCCAACCATGAAGCCCCAGGACGTCCATGGATTTTTGGAGTGGGTGCGTCACGCTGTCCACATCAAAGCCAACGAAACGAAAGAAACCCAGGGCACCCTAGAGGCAAGCAGGGTGTTTCTTGGCATGCGTCTTCACTGTAACGCAAGCCCGCCGCGTCGTCTCCCGCTTCCAACAAGAGTGGAGAAGAGAAGGAGGCAGATGAAGCCAGCAAGGACGAGGGGAACGGATGAGGAGGCATTTGAACTTTTCTGGAAGACGACCGGGAATTATCGAACCGCTCCCACGCGTGCGCGCCATCGTGGCACCGTGTTCACAAGTTTCGAGCTGCCTCATGGAGCGGCTTCCTTTAACCCAGGTCCTGGCGTTATTTTAAAAGCGCTGAACCCAGGATGCCCCTGAGAGGCCCCAAGATGGCCAAAGAAGCCTCCAAATCTACGCAGATGGTAGCCACAACATGGCTCAGCTTCGGGTCTGGCGGCAGAAGGCACAGCCCTTCATTCAAACTCCTGGCGGCGGCAATGCCTGGATGGGGCGAAACCCAAACCCCCGACGCCGTAACTTTTTCACAGCGTCGACCCCCAGAGATCTCGACCCATTCCCTGGGACAAGCTTTTCTTCCCCGGGGTCTGTTAGATCTTATTTTAAGAACGAATTTATATGTTATAATGTACGATCTTATAATAAGAACGTACATGCGTGAAAAACACATATGTTTCGCCCAATCATTGCGCGGCGCATAAGCGCAGCACAGGCACACTTGTCGGGCAAATGTTGGCCAAAATCAACAACGAACTTGGCCTTCGTGCGCGCATGTGCATGAACATGTGCGCTGAACCTACAAGACGCACGTGTACTTGAGGATGACGTGACACAACAACTCACAAGCAGGAGCGATTCTTCGTAGTAGCGCATGCACAACATGTTGTGTGAGCACCATGATGGTGTGTTCACATGTGAATTAAGGGTATCAACACTTACAAAGTCCGCATCCTCATCCTCCTCATCATCATCCTCATCCTTCTCCTCATCATCCCACGCATCCCCGTATGTTCATCCTGATCCTCCTCCTCCTCCTCATGGCCGTTGCTCTCCTCATCTGTTTCACGATCTGTAGTGTATGTGCATTTCACGGTGACCGCTTGATTCCCCGACTCGTGGAATATGACTTGTTTTCGCGCGTGGCGCGAGAACAAGTCATATTCCACGAGTCGGGCGCGGCGCGGCTCGTTGCGTTCGAACGAGCGCCGCGAATGTAATCTGTGGAGTGCACCCCCAGGATTCCCGATGAGACGTTCGGTTTGTCGTGTTTTCTCGTGCCTTCCTCCTCCTCGTCTTCCTCATCCTGCCCCTTTATCCCTACCGTTCGTTCACAGATCATGGTCTGTCCCTCGAATGCAATCTCGGGCACATGGCGCTGACTATTTTGCCAATCGCTTTTAAAAGCGATTGGCAAAAAAAATGACTCAAAGTGGATGGAGCCAGATCGATGCAGCAACGATTGATGTGATTGAGAAGGGGATGTATTCATCACGCGCGAAGTCGCTCCAGCACGATGTGTGCAATGCGGGAGCAGAATTCAGTTGGATATTGTTCTGATGCTTTCTGCAGCTGCTTATTGCCAGTAACCCACTCACTGCGCCAGCCCTTCGATCTTGGTCGCGTCGACCGCCGCGTCTCCACCTTCGGGCTGGGGCAGCTGGGAGGGCGAAGATGAGACGCCTCAAGGAAGCCGATGGGATGGGGCAAGCTGGGGGATGAGGACGCGACATCAGGAATTGCTCGCGATGCGTAGATTGAGCGGGGCAAAGCATGACTGGACATGGCATCCAGGATAATGGGCGGGCGGAGGGATGATGCATGGGAGGGGGGGGGGGGGGGGGCAGTTGAGGAGGGATGGGGATGATGATGGTGAGGGTGATGAGAACGAACACAATGATGAGGCGGAGAAGCATGAAGGAGGAGGAGGATGAGGGGGGGGAGGAGGAGGAGGAGGAGGTAGAGGAGGAGGTAGAGGAGGAGGAGGAGGAGGAGGAGGAGGAGGAGGAGGAGGAGGAGGGATGAGTCGATTGAGGCGTCTCATCTTCACACTCCCAATCGAATCACCCCCCACCCCCCGATCCCCTCGCCCCCCGCGCCCACCTTGTACAACCGACACCCGCGCCGCTCGGCCACGGCCGAGATCACGGCCTTCTTGCCCGGCGTGCCGACGAACCGCTCGACCTCGGGTAGGGCTGGGGGGGCGGGCGCGACAACGAGGCAGGCCGAGGGGATCAGGGGGGGGGGCGAGGGCGAGGGGGGCAAGGAGGCGAGGTGGAGGAGAACGAGGGGGAAGAGGAGGAAAAGGAGGAGGAGGAGGAGGAGGAGGAGGAGAACCGAGGAAGAGGAGGGAGGAGAAGGAGAATAAGGGGGGACATCCCGCCCTCTCCACCGCGCGGCTCGAACCTCCCGCGGCTCGAACTTCCCGCCCTCTACGCCGCGCCCCCCCGTCGCGTTTACTGTGGGGTCTGCGCGGCGCCGCGCTGATATGACCCACCCTCTCCTCGTCACCCTCCTCCTCATCCTCCCCCCCCCTCCTCCTCATCATCGGCATCGTCATCAGCATCATCAGCATCGCCATCATCATGATCATTATTCTCATCATTCTATCCGTCCTGATCATCATTATTCCCGCCCTCGCGCTCTTCTTCCTGATGCCTATATTCACCGTAATCCCGATCGGGCCCTGGCGATGTGATTCGTCGCATCGCCAGGGCCCGATCCGCCGTGGGCGTCGGCGCCGCGCAGAGCCACAATGAATCGGCGCGGCGACGCAGGCCGCCAAGGGAGGACCGCCGCCGCATGAGGAGACGGAGGAGGGGAAGACGCATGAGGCGAAGGAGGAGAAGATGGATGGGAGGACGGCGATGAGGAGGAATATGAAACGACGGACGAGGAAAACGGCGATGGTTCAGGAGGAGGGTGGCTACATGATTTTGGGCGTGGCCTGCTCCCGCGGCAGTGTCGTGAATAGTGTGATCGGCTTCACGGACGACGCACCGAACCAGCCCAGGTACGTGCTGTAGTGGTGCATGTCTTCGTGCATGCAGCCGACGTGCTTGAGGAACTTCAGAAGCATACTCCCCTGGGGCTGCTCGGCGAGCGTCTCGACGCCCCTCCCCCAGGCAATCGTCAGGAGGAACAACCTTATACAACTGCTTAGATAACTGCGACCCGACACGGCGTCAGAGCCATACCAATCGAGCGATGCGGTCCTGAGTAAAATCCTGAGAGTTCTCGAAAGATGCGGCTCCTAGATACATGGCGGTGGCATTTCGAGTGGTCGCGTAATTAGTCAGCGTGGCGCAGGCAATCGCGCGGTCGTCGCTGCCGCGGGAAGCCTGGCGTCAAGAGCGCAATTTGAAGACCGACGCTGTTCGCTCGTGTTCAGGTTCAAACGAGCCCCATAGGCGAAATACAAGTGAACGCGTTCAAATCGGTTTCAGTTTCGTGATGCCACCCCCGACGTGTTTGCCCCATTCCCCATGTGCAATAGAATCGCCATCCGTTTCACATATGTCATCTCATCCCACGTCATCCCGTCCCCGAGCCCCCGACAGGAAGTACGCGATGTGGTTCGCCTCCTGAACGTCCGTCCGCTCGACGTCGCCCGCGAGGTCGTCGGCGCTGCGCCTCGATGCGGCAATTGTTCAGCATCAGAGCAGGGGCAGATCATAAGGACGGACATGGTGAGGAAGAGGGACATGGTTCGGGGCACGGTGCGCGCAGCGATCGACCAGATACGAGGACGATGTACGAGGACGACGACACCGTTGCAGCGACCGGCGAGAAACGAGGGGCGACGATCGACGCGATACGTACAACGACATATTAGGTGCGTGCAACGATCGGCGAGATACGGTGGTAACAGCACCGTTGCGATGCAACGTCAGCTGGCAGCCGTGTGAGATACACAACTCACCGCAAATTCACCGATTAGATGTGTTGGCATATGTGGGTTTGTTACTGTTTTGTAGCACGGTTCACCGCGGGACTCACCGAACAGTCACCGCGGAATTCACCGCGCACTCGCTGGGCTCGGTCGGTTGCCAAGATGTGGCAACCGGCCGAGCCCAGCGAGGGCGTGGCATGCGTTGGCCCACGCAGCTGACATGCTATCCGCCAGCGCGCTTAGTTAGCACATGGGCAACCCCAACTCTCTACATCGCAATACCTCTCTCTGCGCGCCTATCCGTGCGGGTCGTCCCCACACCCATGGCATCATCACAATCATCGTCGTCATCATCATCAGCAGCATGCCCATGCAGTTCACCCTTCACCCCCACGCATCGCTAGTCATGCTCCTCATCAGTTCCTGTACCCGAGTTGCCACATCACCATCGTCATACTCGCCGTTGTCATCATCATCATCGCCGTGGTCGATATCGCACCTCCCATCCTTCTCCGTGCACTCGCTCTATCGTTATATCCATTCTGATCGCGCGCTGGCTTGGTGTGATGCATGGTCATGTTCAGCCACGTCTTGCACTCTGGCGAGCTCCAGAACGCGCCCTTCTTCTTCACCCGAAGAAGGGAGAACGTGGCCATCAGCATACCTGGCAGGGTGCAGATGTCCTCGCTGACGTGGCCTGTCTGCCTGGGGGCGAGGTCGAGAGCGCGTCAACGTGGGCAAGGGCGGCACCAATGCATCATGGCGAGATGGGTCGCACATCAATGGCCCATCTCGTCATGGCGCACTGGCGCCGTCTCCCGAGCGTCGCCGTCACCCAGACCCCCCTCGGGTGCCTGTCCATGCCGAGCGCCCTCCCCCCGAGCGCGATGATGTTCCGAGTGATGCCCCCGTGGCCGCAGCAGAGCTCGAACGCGTCCAGGTCGCGGACGATCGACGAGGCGTTGTACCACAATCTCACCTCCGCGATCGGTCGCCGCTGGCGCTGCCCGCCGTCGCCGCCCAGCGCCGGTGTCGCCCAGGGATGGGGGGGGGGGGGAGGCAGCGTCGACGGCGATGGGCGGCCAAGGGCGGAAGGGATGTCAAGGGAAATGAGATGGGGAGTTGGCAAGGCGCAGCGTGGATGGCTAGCAAGATCAATATATCAAACTAAGATGCGAGATGGTGATGCGAAGTAAAGCTTTCATCGACGACGAAAGTGGCACTGTTCAAACGATGTGCTTCCACTCGACTCCAACTGCGGCGTTCGCCACGCTCAAAAAAACAATGCCACAATAAAACGATTGTTCCCCGCGACTGATGCTTCCAGGGATGCTTCAACTACGGAAGGCAACATCTGTAAAATAAGCGGGCTGGCAACCGAGAACATACAGCGAGATTGGGAGCGATCCCTGAAGTTCACCGCGCATGACCTCATCGACCCTTCCTGCCTTAACTATGATCCCAATTGTCCCTCCCCCCTCGAACGAGCACTTGCGAGCATCCACTATTGGTCGTTGCTCGCTTTCTTCGCGGCCAAACGAGCTGCGGCGGATGGCGATGCCCTCGGCCTGAGCAAGGGGCGAACTGAAACATCTCTCGGAACGGCTTGCGGGCGATCTGTAAGTGGAACATCGCTAGAGGCGCGCGCGCGTGGCCGCTTCCACTCAGGGATCCCAGGGTAGCGGATTTTTACAGCCTGGAACGGATTGTGCGCAGCCGCCGATGGATCGTCGACCCTGCCAAATCCAAATTGGATTGGGTCTTGCAGGTGAGGGTCGACGGGAGCAACGCGGTTCGCCACAGACGCTGCCATGTATTCCCCAAGCGCTTTGGCATTGGAGAGCTCCTGCGACGGGGCATCAGCATGCATGCCAAACTGACCTGACGCACTGGCGCACGACCTGGCGAGATCATTGTCTGGGGCGGCTGGCGACGCAACTGCGTGAAACGCCGACGACGCCGACGGAGCAGCCGCATCCGAGCCAGCCTCGATATGCGAGGTTGGTCCGAGCGGAGACACATCACCCCCCGACGGCGGGGTGTAATCCTTCAGACGATCTCCGATAGTCATCCCACCTGGTGATGGCACATTCAGGTCGACGTACTGCGTCGGCATGGGCGATGAAGATGGCGCACCAGCTGCGTCGGCGGGCTCTGGCTGCGCCTGACTGGCGCCTGCGCAGGCACTGTCGTCTCTCTCTTTGATGACCGCCATGGGCTTGAGAACTTTAACTCCATTGACGGCGAGGGATTGCATGATGTTGTCTTTGACGATCTTGGCCGCGCCCTCCGCGATCTGGTCTGAGAGATTTCCGCCCATGACAGCTACCCCTACATCAGAACCCTCAGGGACATCAGGTTCAGCACGACGAACTTCGATGACGAACGGCAAGGAGAACTCGTAGTCGTGTTCGCAAGCCCGCGGCAAGCCTGGGATGCTGAGCTGCAGCGAGATCACCTCGAGGTCGCCAGAGGCAGCTGGCGATGCCATGCCAGCCTGAGCAAGGCCACGAAACGTGAAACTATGTAGGTGAAGCCGTCAGGAAGCGGCGGGCGCGCACATGAACGCATGAGCCCAAAAAAACAACGGATGAGGATATGAGAAGGAGGGGGGCGTCCGAGGAGTACGATCACGATGGTTGAAGACTCCACGTGCCGCACATGTAGACTAGCCGACGACATGACAGTTGCAATGGTGCAGCGAATGAGGGTCGGTCGCCATCGCGCAATGCGCGATGGTGCCCTAGTGCGTTCAGGAGGGGGAGGTGGATGAGGAATGAGGGATACGATAAGAAGAATGAGGGGCGGGAGCTTGCGTGCATATCGTGTCGCGCGCGCGCGACTTGTCATTCAAGCGCTCGTATTGCACGGCAATCGCATGTGCGCCATCGGTTGCTCTCGATTGCGCCATCGGTTGCCCTCTAGACGCCGCATAGGTAACCCATGCATGCATATGGTGTGATGCTAGTGGGCGCGTGCGTTGTGGGGTAGCGTTGGCATTGAACATGTAACATCGATGCATCTGGTTAGGGAAGTTGGATTGCGCTAGCGCCTGTGTCGAATAGGTGGGACAACCAATTCGGCGCATGTGAACAGTCACGCACATGCATGATCGCACCGCAAGAACACCGCAGCCACCATGATCCGATAACGCACGCGTTGGGGGCGGCAGTGAGGGCGCGGGCAGGGGGGGAGCGTCCGCAACATCGTCCCCAGCAGCAGTTCCCTCACCACCCCCATCATCCACATCTCCTTAATCAGCTGCCTTATCATCCTCATCCTCCTACCCACCCGTCCCATCATCACCCTGGCAGTCATCATTTACATATACCCCTGAATATTGGGCTTCAATACAGACTCTGGGTATACTCTGTTAACGAAGTTCAACGCGGTTGGCGTGTCCCTGCATATGTTTTCGGATTCAACACGAGTGCAACTTCGATAGCGATGTCACCGAGCGGCGCGCCTGCTGCTGGCACTGCTCCACGAGCCAGGCGGAGTTCGCGCCGTTCAGCTGGAAGGCGTCGCCGTAGATGCTCGTGCCCTGGGAGCAGGACCGCGGCGCGGGAGGTAATGCGCGCATTCGGTGAAAGAGATTGTGGAAGCATCGGGTTGGAAGGGACAGGGTCGACGAGAAGAGGGAGGGGGGGCATGGTAGAGGACGTCAGGAGGCGAGGCGTGGCCGACGCCAGCGCGAGCACCATGCATCAACCAAGACACGTTATAGGAGCGGGGCGAGCGATGACGCAGCCAGAAGGACGATGAGGAAGGATGGATGCAGAAAGGGCAGACTGGGGGTGAGGAGGAGGAGGAGGAACACGACGACGACATCGATTATACGGTGGCGGCGTTCGCAATGTGCGGGCTCACATGGTCACGACAAGCGTGCGTGATCACATGGTCCTCCCTGCTTCCAACCACTCCCAAGCTTCCGCTTCTTTCGCCTGTGCGTCTCTCCCATGTCTACGTGAAGTCTGATATGAACAGTGTCAGTCCAAGCGGCCCCATCCCCCAATCACACTCCCAACTAAAACTGCGATCCTCAACTCCCCCCCTTCTCATACTCCAAACTAAAACGGCGATCCTTGCGGCGCAGCGCCACGATCCACTCGGGGGCGCCGTTGTTCAGCCCCACGGGTTCCATGGGTCCGTCGCCCGGCGGTTGGAGAACTCTACCGATCCAAAAAAGTTGCCCGCGGGGTTCAAAACTGCCTGGATCTGGACACATTCAAATATCGACTCTTCGAACGTCAGTCTGTGGGCCCGCTGGGCACAATTTCTGAGAACCAGGTTCAGGGATTCGTCCAAGAAAGTCGAATAAAATTTGATGTTGCCCATCCACTTGCTCCTGGCAGCACGACGCGCAAGACTGACTGCAACGGGCGCGCACCAATGAATCGTTTCAAGGGGGGAGTGGGTGGGGGAGACGGCGGGGGCATTGAACCAATACAACACCGCTGGATACACCGCATTTCTGTGCGACATGCACACGGAAATGTGAAAGCGACGGTGTGGGGCATTTAAGTCAGGTGTTTGCTCGCGCAGTCAGTCCTGCAAGTGCCGTGGGCGAAGAGGTGGTGCTTCGGTGCAAAGGCGATCTCTGCTTCAGCCGAATACAGGAGAACCTTCCTGCAACTGTCCATTGCCTTCTGATGTTGCTGGGCAGTGAGCACAATGTCTGCATTCTCATACACGTCGAGCCATTCGGTCATTGCTTGTGCAGCTGCTAGGAGAGGTTGCCTGAGACGAAGCCCCACCCCCTGCCCTTCGAGCTCCCACCGCGTGAAATCCATGAGTATCCGAGTCTCGGCAGCTTTCGCTTTCAACATCGTTCCAGGGCGCAGGGAGTTGACGCCGTCCATCATACCACGATCTGGCCCGAGCATTTTGATAGTGAGCCCCCCTAATCTGCGATCGTGTGGGATATTTTGCTGGTGAAACCACGTGAACATATCAGCTTCCAATCGATGACAACACTTTGTATACACGGTATCTTTGTCTCCTGTGTAGTTCCATGGGTTCAATTTAATCAACCGCCAGAGCCCAGAACTCGCCCATCGTGTAATAGGCCCGTAGTATACAGTACGCAGGCTGTCAACAGCCATGGAGGTCGCGGGGCTTGCCCCCCACTCTTGTTTGAACAGGGGGCAACGGTGGGTCACGGCGTCGATCACCCTGCCCGTCTCATCCTTGTGTACCCTCCAGAATAACGCAGTCCCCCGCCAGCCTTCACAGTCAATGTTTCTGATGTTGACCATTCCCTGGTGAGGCTCGAGACGGTCCCCGTTCTGGAGGCCAAGGTCAACAAGATCATGTTTCAAGGCCCGCCCGTGGTTCCCCTTACCCCTCTTTGATTTGTAATACACGAGGGCTCGGACGACGCGAAGGCGACGCTCTTCCGAGTCAATCGAAACGCGTTTCTCACATTTTTGACATGATCGTTCGTAGTCTAAGGCCGTCTTGTTTTGAAATAACAGGCAATCTGTACACATGCTACCATAACCTTCGTGCATGTTCGCCTTGTCTGTGAAGCACAACGGACATGGATTCATGAGTCGCCCCCAGGACCCCAAGCCAAACGTTTTTGCAAACTCGCTCCAATCGCCTTTAAGATACAACAACATACATCGAAACCCGAAATCGCGTGTCCCATCGATCTCCCCTCGGTCTTCGCCGTCGCCCCACTCGGTACCATCCCACTTTCTATCAGGCACACACCCCTTCACGAGCGCGTCGATCACCCATGCTATGTACGTGAGAAAAGAAAACACTGAACACCAACCATTGCAGCCACAACGGCACATGTCGAGCTGACGCAACAATCCGATGACATGCCGTTTTTCAGTCAAGAGGTTCACGCATGTGGCCACCAATATGCTGTCACTGCGCCCAGCTTGCAGAGCCGTGAAACGCACGCCGTCCACGTAGACGGCAAGAGGAAGGGGTAGCCGCCCCGTCTCTTGTTCGCAAGATTGCGTCAATATGTTCTCTGAATAGCATGGTAGATTCAGTGGTGAATTGAGGTTATCTGGGTCACCTGACGCAAGAAGGTCCAACACACGTTGGTTCAGCCGTACCTCTTTCACCACTGATGCATACGTGAGCGTGAATGGTACATCCCGTGTATGATGGTGTGCACGACCACGCACGTACGACGGCACAAGTACACGAGTCGTGGGGCATGCTTTCGGCAACATTTTTGATAGGTGCGATTTGTATTTTCCCGACTGGTGACCAGGGGCCATGCCAAAATCTCGGAAGTACGCACCCTCGGTGTTCGCGAGATTCAAATAATAGCACATAACACACACATCTTTCGCAAATACTGGAGCACATTGTGAATACATGTCTAACAACAGCTCGAATATTTTCGCACCTGCTTGCCGTGGATCAAGGTCGACCCCCCCCGTGTCTGGATCAACATGCCTACGGCGCCGTCTCTGGGGTGGAGGGTCCATGTGAAAACGAATCGCAATGAGCCAGGTGACGAACGCACGATTACACACTGAGCCGAGACGGCGACTGACGTGTGATGCATGTGCGCGTGTGGCATCTTACAACGTGAGAATGTCAGTGACCACGCAACGGTTCTGAATGGTGTAGGCGATGTAACTTGTTATTCGATCAGCATATTGGCGCATCTGAATTCGCGCGCGCACAACGCCACACGTACGATACACAACACGCGCATAGGTAAGACGAGGCATGCGTTACATGTTTCGGGTTTCATTCGCGCAGTGTGTAGGTGTGGCATCACATGCGCACATGTGCAATGAAGGACACGTGCACGCGTTGGCGTGCAGTCTCGGCTCGCGCACGCGTGCAATGTACGATATTACCGAACATGTTCATTGCAGTATGGCAAAGATGTCATGTACTACATGTCAGCTTCGCACACTGCAATGTCTGCTTATAATTTCACGTCTCGCGCGGGGGAGGGCGGTCGTACGTGCGTGTGGCGGCAAAGATCGTGCAGAACGCTTGCAGCACGGCGCAGCCCTACGATACGCATTTCTGCGGGTGTGTCCCTCCACCTCGCCATCAATGCTCCCCCGCTAGGGCCGACGCTCGTCGCGGGATTGCGATCTGCGGCTACCTCGTCTGAGGTATTTCAAACTCTGGCTATGAACGCATGCCAGAGACCTGCTTGAACACGCTCGGGTGCGATAACTGTTTACACAACGGCTGAAACCACTCAACTCAATCGTTGGTGTTGGGCTTGGAGCATCAGAAACATGTCAACCCCAAACTCACCGCAAACTCACCGGCAACTCACCGCAAACTCACCGGTGAGTTCAGTGGCCAAACTCACCGGTGAGTTCACCGGTGAGTTTGTCAGATCGTGAGGATGTCTCGAACGGGAGCGTTTGCGTTCACCGCAGGACTCACCGGTGAGTTTGGTTCACCGCTCACTGGCAACTCACCGGTAGTTCACCGGTCGAATTCCTCTGTATTTCAGGAAATGTTTGTTTCGTTGTGGTGATGTTGCGTTTTTTTGGTAATTGTCATCTCATCTTACTCCTATCACCTGATAATGTGCACCCGAGCTGGAAAAAAAGAGACAGATGCTCACTCCCCACGGGCACGCTTGTGCGCGCCTGCCTTGGCAGAGGCCTTGGCAGTGGGCTTCTTCACCTTCTGGGTCTCCGTCGTGTTCTTGTGCATGCGCTGCAGCTTCACGACCTGCTTCTTCAGCGCCTCGAGCGGAGCCTAGCGCCGCGCGTGGTGGTGGTGGGGGGGGACATCGTCGTCGTTGCGCAGGTCTCGGCATCATTATCATAATTGTTGTCTGATTCGGCGTCGCAGGAGTCGATGTCACCCGAGCGATGACGACGACGACTTTGATCAACGTCGTCGTCGTCGTCATCACGCGTCGTCGCCGACGCCGTCGCAGTCATCGTCACATCGCCACTAACGTCGTCGCTATCGATGGTCGTGTCGGAGTCGCTGTTACCGTCGTCACCCACGTCGCCGAATCACTGGGCCTTGAGCGCCTCAGTCCCGTTGTTGCACGCAACCTCCAGCGTGCTGTCGCCCACGCGGCCCCTGATCACGGAAAAATCGTCGACGGCCAGCAACTCTTTCAGCATGTTGGTCGCGTCGACAGCAGCATCGACCTCGCGATTGCAACGTTCCGACCGATCGACGGCATCGGTAGTGTCGGACTCGAGTCAGACGACGTGAACCCATCGGTCGTTCGAGCCCGATGCCCCCCTACCTCCCCGTCTCTGTAACTAGCGTCCTTATCCCCAACCTCATCCTCATCCTCATCCTTATTATCATCCTTCGTCTCTGTAACTAGCGTCATCATCCTCATCATCAACCTCATCCTCATCCCCATCATCATCAGTATCCTGATCCTTCGGATATATGTCGGCAAAAGGAGGGTAACACGGCATATGGGGGGATGGGTGTAAACGAGGTACGTTATTTCGTATCACGCTCCCCGCCGCATCGTCTCGTCGTCGTCGCACGTTCCCTAACTCACACCCATGTCTTTTCAACGCCCTCGTCACTCTGTGTCCGTCATCCTCCCTCTCGCTCCCCAACAACGCCACTGGCTCGACTGACAGTACAATAGGGCACGATATTATACTGTTTCGATTGGCCATAGGACCGCGTGCTTCGCCGTAGTCATCACACCCTGGTTCTCATCGTTCCTGGCCCACTTCCAGTCGTCCGATGACTCGATGAGGGCGGCCGTGGACGCTGCCTGCTGCATGACCCCGCGGAAGATCATCTTCTGCTTCTTGAAGGCCAGAATCGACAGCTCGAGAGTCGTCCTCTCGCGCTTCGTTGGCTCCTCTCCCTCCTCGCGCGGTGCTGGCGCCTGTGGCTCCTCGTCCTCTGCTGCCGCCTCCTCCTCCTCGCCGGGGCCGTCCGCGGCCGCCTCGCACAGCTTCGCCGCGAGGGTCGTGGCTCCTCCTGCCTTGGGCTTCGCCTTGGGCTTGGGCTTCGCCTTTGGCTTGGCAACCACCACGGGCGCGTCGCCGATCGATGACGCAGCGCCTCCAGCGCCGCCCTCGAGCGCCGCAGCTGCCACCTGGCCATCATCATTGGCCCACTGCTCGAAGGACGTCCATGCAGTCGTGTACTCGTCGCTGATCCCGTGCTCGACGTAGTAGAACTTCAGCGCGTTCGTCATCTGGTCGAACTTGCACCAATGCTTGCCCAGAATGATGCAGTCGACCGCGTAGCATGTCGCAGCTCGCATGCCGTCGCACCCACCTCCCTCTTTGTGGCATATCCTGTTGAGCGCCAGGTACTTGCCCTTCAACTTATCCTTCTTCGTGTTCGTTTCAGTCTTGCTTTTGTTCTTCTTGAAGAACTGGCACTGCTGCTCTGCCCAGTCGGCCCTGAACTTGGCCTTGGCAATGAGGCCGATCTTCTCCTTGTAGCCGTCCGCGAGCTCCTTACTCGCAATCAGTGCTCTGTTGAACTTGCTGCTCATCCGCTCACCCCGCGCCGCGAACGCGAAGTTGCCTGCCTTGAGCTCCTCCCACATCTCCTCTTCCTCCTGAAGGCGCTGCGCCCTCTTCGCAGCACGAACGTCTGATGTGGCGTCGGTATCCTTATTCTCATCAGCGTCTTGCAGCGCCCTCAACTTCTCAATGCATCCAAGGCCGTAGAAGTTCCTGAGCTTCTCCTGGAGCGCGTCTGTCTGGTTCTCGCCGAACTGCTCGGCGTCCTGCTGCAAGGCGCGCTGCGCCCTCTGCAGCTCGTCCAGAACGTTCTAAGGTGGTACAGATATGACTGACTAGTGCTGTGTTGGTTTGTAGGTTGTGTTAGGCTATGCCACAGTAACTCACACTGGGGTGTGAGTCAATGTGACATAGCCTAACACAACCTACAAACCAAAACAGCACGCGCATTTAGACCACCCAAACTGTTATTTCAATGCGAGGTTAGACGTGTTCGCTCCTGCTTGTAGATCTCAGTGCACGGCACGCTCGGGTCGATGTCAACCCTCTCGCGCTGCGGAACGTCCTGGATGCCGACTGCGTCCTGGTCGGGTGCAAAACAAGTTCGCCTTCTCATAGACATCCGTCCCTTCCTCCTCATCCGCATCATCATCATCATCATCATCATCATCGCCATCATCATCATCATCATCAGCATCAGCATCAGCATCAGCAGCATCATCATCAGCATCAGCAGCAGCAGCAGCATCGTCATCTTCCTCCTATCCTCCTCATCCGGCCCCTCCTCCGCCTCCGAATCATGCATCCTCCACGTCTCATCCTCTGCCTCCACGTCCTCCTCCTCCTCCTCCTCCTCCTCATCCTCCTCCTCCTCCTGCCCCTCATCATCCTCATAATCTTCCTCCGCAGCGCCATTCGATCATTGTTCGACCCCCGTATCTCCGTCCTGGTGTTTACCGCCCAACAACGCATGCGTATTTCTCATCACTAACCTCCTCACATGTCGCCGTCCTCACCCCCTCCTCATTCTCGCCAGATCGGTCCTTGGCGATGTCCATATTGGCCGTCACCAGAGGCGCGTCGTCATCGGCGACCTCCGTCGGCGTCGGCGTCGCACGCCTCTGCAGGAGCTTCTCCTGCTTCGCAACCTCGCCAGCGTCGCCGCGAGCTGGTGGCCACGCCACTGCGCTCGTGGCTGTCCATGTGCCCCATGGGCACGGAGTCTCCTCCGCCTCCTCATTCTCGGGCCCATGGACGACCTTGCCGACGGGCGCAGGCAGCTCGGGCTCATGGACGACCTTGCCCATAGGCGCAGGCAGCTCGGGCTCGTCGACGACCTTGCCCATGTGCGCAGGCTGCTCGGGCACGGCCGCGCCCGCGGGCGCAGCCACGCCCGCGGGCGCAGCCGCTGGCCCCGCGTCCGCGGGCGTGGGCTGGAGCGCGGCGATGTCGCCGACCTGCTGCAGAAGCGCAGCCACCTGCAATGCATCATTAGTTGCCCTGAGCCCAGCCAGCAGCGCCGTGAGCTGTTTGACCGCTGCGTGCCCGCGCTCCCAGCCCCCCTGGGCGCCTGGAGCCGCGGCGGCCGCCCTCGTCGCCTGGGCGGGCGGGGGGCCCGGCGCCGTGGGCGGCGGCGGCGGTGGGGGGCCTGGCGCCGTGGGGGGCGGACTGTCAGCGACAGGCGTGGGGGGCGGACTGTGCGATGGGGATTCGGGCCACGGCCTCGCTGGCGGCGTCGCTGCCACTGGATGCACGTGGCGGTCTGCGTGGCTGGGTGGCGCACCGACCTTGGCTCGCTTGCAGCTGGGATCTGTCGCCGCCGCCTCCTCATCCTCATCCTCAACGATGACCATCTCGTTCGCGAGGTCGACGGCTGCCTGCGAAGCCGCCTCGGCAAGGGCAAGGCAACGGTCCGCCCTCGCGATCGCTGCAGCCGCACTCTCACCGCTGCCTGACCCACGAGGTCGATCGCCTGCAGCCGCACTCTCACCGCTGCCTGACCCACGAGCAGCTGCTGTCCCATCCTCGCGGCAATCTGGGACGCCTGGAACGGTCTCCGTGACCATGTCGAGGTTCAAGCTCTGCTGGTACGTGTCATCTGCAGCGGTGCTGCCCGCTGGCTCCGTCTGCCGCACGCCACCCCACTTCCCATATGGCTTTGCAACTGCAGGGCACTCTGGGTCGAGCGCGTAGTGGCTCGTGCTGCCGCAGTTCTCGCACAACATGGCTGGCGCAGGCATGTGTCGGGATGTAGTGAACGGCTTCTTGCGTATGAACACACGGATGTCCTGGAACGTGTGTTGGCCGATATTGGCCGTCTTTTCCATGTAGAGCCAACACAATATGCTCTATACGGATGGGGCGTGTATGGACGCGGCATGAGCGATGACATTCAGGTGTGGTGCGCTGCCACCTACACGCGACAATACATGTGTCATAATTGGCTGGACTTGGGTATGTAGTGCGTGGGTGGTAGGTGTTGCCAGGAATGGTGGGTGGACGTGCGTATCATACACCGAAGCTTAATGTATGTCAACTGGTGCGTGCCATCGTGCGTGTCATAGCCGTCTCACATCCGCAAGCGTGCTGCACATGTCAGTACTGCAATGATTGGCCACGCGCGCTGATGTTTACGAAGGGTTGTGGCACATTTGCTGTCGCCCCGATGCGCTCTGTCATGTTACTGTGACTGCACCTCCCGTGCCCGTCCCCGTCCGCTGACTGTCTCACGCTGCAGTGCTAACGAGAACGATCTGACACTCGTGATGTCTGAACTCCGCCTATCGTTCCTGGATGTGCTGGTCGTTGCCTTCGAACGGCCGTCGGGAATGAACGCGTCGCTCAATGGTTGGATCTCCCGTCATCTCTGGATGGGCCAGCGATGCCCCACTCGGCGTCTACGTGAAACTGACACCCGTGGATCGCACGATTCCATTTTGGGCAACCGTCCCGCATTGTGCACTGTTATGCTACGGCCGCTGTCGGCGGCGAAGCTGCGTGCGCGTCGCGCGCGGCCGTCGTTGCGCCGCGCGCGGCAAACTGACCGCAGTCCCAAGGAAAAAGGGAAGCGGGTAAAGTGGGCAGAGGACACGTGAATAATGATATGTGGCAGATGGGCAATGACGTAGGGGACGTGGCGGGTCGGCGATGATGTGGGAGGGGGGAAGTGGGGGGGGGGCTGCCAGTCCTCTTACGCATACCCAAGACCCACATCCAGTTCCGTCCAATCCTACATCTATCCTCAATCCCTTATCAACCTCGCCCCCCCCCCGCAGGAGTAGAGGCGACACTTCACCACTCGTAGTCCTCCATCGTGTCGGGGATCTCGGACGACGAGGCGCGGCCTAGCGCGGAAGAGCAGTGAAGGGGGGGGACATCACTGTCATCGCCGCGTCGGCGTCGTCGCCCTCTGCTTCGTCCTCCACTCGCCCCTGCCAAACCGCTTCCTCAACGTGCGCATCATCAACCACGCAAGTTTCTACATTTCAATACAGTTGTTCGCCATCGATCGCGTACGTCATCATTGTTCTAATTTCAGCATTCAACCACCCCAGATGCGCTCCGCCTGCAACGTGGCATGAGCGTCATACCCATGTCTCACCGATCATCCTCCCGACGTTGTGTCCGAGCTGCTCCCCCGTTCCAGCGTAGCATGCCAATGAATAATGCATGTGTTATGTTGGACGTGCATGTTGCTGTCGGGCGAAGGGCAACCGTGCAACTGCGTTTCACACTGCGCGCGAGATGCTCACATGCTCGCAAATGCACGCGCAATCATGGAAGACGACTCATGGCTGACCCGCGGTTCGCCGCGGGTCAGGGGGCATCCTGAAAGCCTACGCGCGGCCACGCAACGCTGTTCTGGACACGCATATATATCTATATCTATATCTATATATATATATATGTGCCACACCCGCCCGCTCTCCGCCCTCCCAGCCCACCTGCCATCCCCCCTGGCAGCCTGCACCCGCTGCCGTCGGTCTCGGCGGGGGGATCGACCCGGCCACCGCGGCGTTCGGCCCGTGGATCTTGTTGTCGATGTCCACGCAGCCCGAGGGGAAGAGCGGCGCGGCCTTGACGATCGGCGCGGCGATGCCCGGCGCGGCCTTGGTGCTCGGCGCGGCCTTGACCTTGGTGATCGGCGCGGCCTTGGTGCTCGGCGCGGCCTTGGTGATCGGCGCGGCCTTGGTGAAGATCAGCGCGGCCTTGGTGATCGGCTCGTCGTCGCTGGTCGGGATCGGCTCGTCGTCGCTGGTCGGGGCGGCCGCCCTCGTGAACTCCGCCTTGGCGGGGGGGGGGGGTCGCGGGTTGCGTTGCGTCGTCCTCATCATTCATCTCGCATCGCACCCATATTCATCCCTCATATCCCATCTGATCCCTACCCTCTACCATCCCCCATAATCCATCCTCTCTCATCTCTCCCCCCGCCCTCCTCCCATCCCCCCCCCCCGCATCATTCGCATCCGCATGCGTCCCTCTCCTCATTCTCCTCCTCCTATCCCCCCCCCCTCCTCCTCACCCCCCCCCGCCGCCATCATCATTGCCCGTCTCGCCCTCATCCTTATCGCGCGCCCAAGGCATTCAGCGCCCGCGACCCACGCCCCCCCCACCCCGCCCCGCGCACACGCGCCACACAACCAACGAAGACGTCTTAAGTTAACAACAACGTCTTAAGTTAACAATTTCGCACGTCTTAGGTTAGCAACGTCGCACGTCCTAAGTTAACACGCTCGTGTCAGCCATGTTGCCATTGACATCCACCCCGCCACGTCGCGCCACATCCTACCCACATCGTCTACCGCAACCACCTCTCCTGCCCCCCGTCCGCCCCGCCCCGCGCCTGACTGTCATCGCACGAGGGCTTCTTGCCAACTGGCTTGACCATGTGGCCGCCATCGCACGAGGGCTTCTTGCAGACGTGCTTGGTCACCTGGCGATGCGCATCACTGCGAAGCTACATGCCCCTCCCCCCCCCCAGCACGATGCGACCTGCCCCATGTGATGCTAAGTCAATGCTTATTACCCCTGTCCTACGACCGCCCTCCACCCACCCCCATCCTGCCCCGCAGTCCGACGTTCACCCCGTGAAATGAACCAAGAGGGGATAAACAGCCAAAGGGGATCAAACGCTGAACCCCGCCCCCTGCAATTCACGCGCGGTCACCTTCTGCGACTTCGAAGCAGGTACAACCGCAGATGCACCATCAGCGCTGCGTTTCCCCGTGGGCAACGGCGGCTCGTCATCATCATCATCATGTTCATTATCATGTTCGGACTCCTCATCCTCGCCGCAGTCGTCTGAGTCCTCCTTCGTCAGCAAGTCGGGTTTGCCGTCACCGTCGCTGCTCTCTGCGCCATCGTCATCAGGCACATGTGACGCTGCTGACCTCTTCGGCGGCTTGCGTGCTGCTGCTGCTGCTGCTGCTGCTGGCCTCTTCATGGCACCTGCTGCTGCTGCTGCCGCCCTCTTGGCCTTGGCCAAGTATACCGTTTTTTCGGCTGTCAAGTCGTCCCTGTCGATCGTGCCATCTGTAAACCGGACAGCCAAGCCTTGCACGAACTTCTCATCTTTCTGAATGGCGACGTCGTCCACCACAGGCATGTTCAAGACCATGGCGGGGCGAGACTTGCCCGACGACGCCTCGAATATCGCGAGGAACCACTGCTTACCGTCCTTATTCTGCCTGCTGTATCGGTTGGCCGTGACCTGGCTACCACGCTCGTGTATCCTCCTCGTTCGCGTGCCCACTCACCCCCTGCTCATCCTTGTTATGATCACCCTCCTCATCCACATCCTCCTCATCGCCCTTATCATCCAATGGTTACTCCTCCTCATCGGTCTACTTGCTGCGCCGATTTGCCAATCTCAGCACCTCCTCATCGGTCTACTTGCTGCGTCCTCCTCCTCATCGGTCCTCCTCACCGTCAATATCACCACCATCCTGCCGTCCGTTCCCACCCCCCTGCCAGGCTGGCCTTGAAGCCGTCCGCCTTCTCGCCCGTCCAGAAGGTCGCCGTGGGCTTCCTGCCGCTCTGGCCCGCCTCCGCGGTCTGCTCCTCCAGCTGCTTCCACGTCATGCCTGTCGCGACGGGGCATGCGACTCAGCCGTCGATTCGACTGAACGAAACACTTCCGTTCAGTCGAATCGACGGCTGATTCGCTAAGTCGAAATCGTTTACGGATATCGATATCCGTAAACGATTTCGCCGAGTCGACTCGTCGGCGATCGGGAACTCAACGGACCGACCCCAGGGCGATATGTTCATCGATTACATCAACCCCTCAAAACCGATATACACCCCCCTAACCGAAAGCTATATCCCCCCCCCCGCGCTCTCTCATTCTAAGACCTTCATCGTCAACTCTACCATGCTCCCAACTCTCTATCTCCCGTTATATGCACATGCTTTTCCCTCCCTCTCTGCGCCCCCCTCCCTAACTCTAGCCCTGCCGTCGCGTCTACGTATCATATCTCCTCTACTGCTCCTACGACTCATCCCTCATGTTGTCCCGCTGCGCCTGGCACCGTCCAGCGAGTGCCATCTGCCCAGACAGCCTCCACTTCGTCGTCGAGCTGTTTCTCGCCCTGCTTCATGGGCAGGCAATACTCCGGCGGCGAGCCCGAACTGGTTCTGCACGCCGCCTGGGCGGGGGCTGAGGGGGATGACGTGCAAAGATGGGGGTGCGGAGAGTTTGCGGAGACGGTGCGGTGAGTTTGCGGTGAGTTTGCGGTGAGTTTGCGGTGAGTTTGCGGTGAGTGCGCGGTGAGTTTGAGACGATTTTACAAAGGAGACCTACGGTTTGTGCGAGAACATCGCGGTGAGTTTGCGGTGAGTTTGTGATGAATTGGTGATAGCGTTGTAGTCCCGTTGGCGTCAATGTGATTTTGTTGGCGTGAATGCAAGCACATGCTTGCATCTCACACCAATAAAATCACATTGACGCCAACGGGACTACAGCGCTATTCGTTGTCATGGTTTCGTTTCGATCGGGTCGTCGTCGCCATCGTTTGTTTCCACCGCCCCCGACCACCCCCATGAGCTCGTTCCAGCTGTAGCTCCACTCCTTCTCACCAGATGCTGGCGCCTGCGGAGGGCGGCACATGTGGGTGATAAAATGCGGGGGGGGATCGCCAGGTGAGTGAGCCGGGCCCGGCCTACCAATCTAGTCACTCTATCCTGCCGCCTCGTTTGTCTACCTCTGCTCTTCCTCCTCCACCTCCTCCCCCTCGTTTTCCCACTCATATTTCTTCCATGTCTTACCCCCCCCCCCGCCTCCATCTCCGCTTCGACGTGCGCCTTCAACCAGCCAGGTGGAGACCCCCGTGATTTCACCAGCCCCTGATCCACGTGTCGGAGCATCGTACGTATTTTTTTTGATGTTTCTCGTGCCCATGATTGTTTTCTGTCGGCTAGCTTCCATGTCTCCTCACGCTGATTCGCTAGTCTCTCCAAAATGGCGGCGAACGGCTTCTGTACTATTGGACCTTGTGTTTTGACGATTCTCATGCGCAGCTCCGTCAGTAATTTCTCGTGCTTCACGAGTGCTTTTGTATTTGGCTGACTTTCCATATCCGTAGAATAGCATATGTCATCAGGCGTCAGCACGTACTTATTTAGGACGTCCACCGACTCACCTGGCTGGCCGAAGACGCGCGCCCGATCCCGTCCCATGTCCCATGTTCCATCCCTTCTGCGCCCGATCCCGTCCCATGTCCCATGCCACATCGGCAGCACCTCCTCTATAACATTCCCCCCCGTGCTCCCCGATCCCTGCTAACATGTCGTCGGCAGCACCTCCCCTATAACATTCCTCCCCCTGCTCCCCGATCCTCATGACATCGGCGGCACCTCCCTTATAACATTCCTTCCCCTGCTCCCCGATCTCGCGCATCCCACTCCGTGTATCCCATCCTTTGCACTAAACGTCTCATCCCTCGCATGCGAAGGGCGGGGTAGGAGAATAATGACTATGAGGGGCATGAGGGGAACGAGGGGAGGAGGGATATGGGGGAGCAGGGCGAGGAGGAGGAGGAGAAGGAGCAGAAGGCGAAGGAGTAGGAGGAGAAGGTGGAAGAGGAAACCGATGAGGGGGAGGACAAAAAAGGTCACCGAGCTCCTTGCCGCGGCGGCGCGGGCGCCCTGCCGCCGCCATCTGGGCAGCGGCCGCCGAGCGGGCTCGGCGCGAGAGCTCAAAATGAGCTCCGCGGCGCGCCGCGAACGAGGCGGAGGGCGACGTTGCTCTTGTTGTCTCCTCATCCTTCATACGACCATATGAAGGGCGATGAGACAACAAGAGCAACGCAAGTAAGGCTGAAATAACACTTGAAACTGTTCAAATGTTATTTCAGCTTGTAGCAGGAAAACATGGAGACAGCGCGTGCGCGCACACCTACACAACATCACGTGACTATACAACGCTACGCGCAACATCATTGATAATCAATGTGGAACCATCACACATGTACATAAATCATGCTATTATTAACTTAACATGATTTTCTAACTTAAGATGCGTTTAAATAAGAACCGATCTTAAAACAAGATCTAACAGACCTCAGGGTTCGTGAGTCGTTTTTTGACGGTCCCGGGGCCCGGCGAGGGCCCCCAGAAGTAGCAATTTACCCAAGCCGTTCGTCATGGTCATGACCCGAAGGGGGTCTGGAGTGCACGAATGGGGCGAAAGGCAGGAGCGCAGTTGTCCCCACGGAGGCCCCGCATCGGCCTGAGGCTGGCATGCCCCCTGATAATCAAAGTTGGCGGCGCGCAGGAGGGGGTACATAAGGGGGAGGGGGAGGAGGCTTCGTCGAAGGAGGCCGTTCCTTCGAAGGCGCGGGCTCACACCTACAGACAAGGCCCGCGACTTCTGAGAGGCAGGGGTGCTTCTCTCCCCCCTCCTCTCCCCCCTCCTCCCTCCCTCCTCCTCCTCTCCTCCTCCTCCTCCTCCTCCTCCTCCTCCTCCCCCCCCCTCCCCTCCTCCTCCCTCCTCCTCCTCCTCCTCCTCCCCCCTCCTCCTCCTCCTCCTCCCCCTCCTTCTCCTTCCCCCCTCCCCCCTGCTCCCCCCCTCTGCGCGCGGAGCTCGGCCCACAGTCCCCCTGCCCCCCTGGGCGGAGCTCGGCCCACACTCCCGCGGGCTCCGCCCGCCCACGGTCGGCCCTGGCGCTCCCCTGGCACAGAGGTGCGCGCCCGAAGGGCTGCTGCTCTTTCTCCGAGGAGGGGCTGGAAAGGGCTCGGCTCGCCCCCCATCCCCCCTCCTCCCCACCTCCCCCCCTCCCCCCCTCCCCCCCCTCCCCCCCCTCCTCCCCCCATGCGTTCCCCCCCCCTCCTCCCCACCCTCTCAAACGAGGCCCTCGTTCCCCTCCCTGGCTTCCCTCCCTCATCTCCCCCTCCCCTCCCCGCCTCCCTCACGGAACCAATCTTTGCGGCATGACCCTCCTCCGGGGGCGCAGAGGCGGGGCAGGGGCCAAGGTGGGGTCGGGAGGAAAGCCGCTCCAAAAGGCCCCTGGGAGACAGAAATGGGAGCGTCCAGCTGGGCTCGATCCCTCACTCCGCTTCGGGGCAGCCCCTTCTCTACGACTCCCCGATCGACCGCTGTGCGCACCAAGAGGTCGCCAGGCAAAACCGAGAACACTACGAGAGGTGGCTTGACGGCTGTCCGGTGGAAGAGGCACACCAAGCAAGAGCGCCTGGGGGGGGTGCACGCTTTGCCAGCAGCGACCTGAGTGCCACGAAAGCGGGGCAGAGGAACCCTTCTGTGCAGGAGTACCCGTCGTTCATTTCTAATCGCGCTCATTTCTAAGTGTGCTCGTTTCTAACTGTTCCTGGCCCCCCAGTGGCCAGGAAGAGGCCCAGGATAGAAGAATTAGACATGAAAGAATCTTGGCCCCTTGAGAGGCGGCAGGAATCATTGAACCATGTGCAGGCTCGAGAGGCGGAGGAACAGGGAGAGGGAGCGGGCTGCCCTGGTAAAGGGGCCTGGCTGGCAGACTTCTGCACGGTACCGCCCCCCTTCTCCCGAGGCGCCCCCGGCGGCCGGCCGGGCAGCTCTCCGCGGGGCTCTCCAGCCAATAGCCGCCCAGACGGCCCTGCAAGGCCACCAGGGCCGCCAGTGGCCCCGCATCGCCTCAGGACGCACCCTACGGAGCGCCCACGAGGTCCCTAGATGCGCCAGGCCTCCACCAATCTCCAAGACACCCCCAAGACACCCTCGAAGAAGCCCTCGAGAAGTCCAGCGCATGATTTCGCCTATACTTTGACCCAGCCCTCCTGTGCTGTTCGGCCCTCGGTTTGAGTCCGCAGCGCGGCGCCCCACCTTCCTCTTCTCCATCCCTTCATCTTCTGAAGCACTTCCTCGAGTCCGTACGCGGGAATGGACGCTTCGCTTGAGACGTGCGACTTGCTCTCCCGAAACTGAAACTGGACAGCAGCTGCACGCACGGATGCCGGCATCTTTTTGAACATGCAGCTCTGGGCCCAGCTTCGCGCACATTCATTTTAGAATCGTGCAGATCGTGCCCCGCAGGGAGCTCCACCTGGAGCCTCAGTGGGGTGGTTGCGCATGCCGCCCATGCCCCCTTCGGCACATACCCCTTCCACGGACCGTACCCTCAGAGAGAGCAACACCTAAGGCCCCAGTGGGCGTGGGCGCCAATTGCGGCAGACCTCTCGCACGCTTCGTGCCCTTATAAGGAGCTCCACCTACGGCCCATGCGGGCGCGGACGCACGCCATCCTGCAAAATTTCGACGCGCCTGTCACGCCATGAGCTCCACCTACGGCCCCGGGGGCGCGCCTGCCGCTGTGGCACACGCATACAAAGTTTCGTGCCACACAGGGCGCATGCCGCCACACCCGCCCGTTTTGACGCACCCCTCCTACGCTTCGTGCCTCAGTCGGAAGGTGCCAGAGGTACCCCTGGCCCAAGGTGCCCCAACCTTTTCGCTGAAGCTTTGAGACCCTGGGGGCCCTCTGGGCCTCGTGATGGGGTGCTCTGGAGGCCGCGGGGGCCTCCTTGGAAATCCTGGGGGCACCTTGGGCCAAGTCCAGTGGGCATGCTCGGTAACCAACCGATGTGGGCACACGCCTCTTTATAGGAACTTGCCACGTAGGGAGCTCCACCACCAGCGTCAGTGTGGGTGGTCGTCTCCCCCCCCAGACATTGTGGGGAGAGCCCCAAGCTGGTCGTCACGCAAAATGCTTCGCTGGCACCTTGGTGGATTTGCGGCAGACAGCCAGATTCTTTTCCACGCGGAGGAGCTACGTTAGTCGGAAGCGGGCTGGCGTGTAGCCTCAACTCCATTGGAAAGAACACTTGACGGCACCGGTGGAGGGACCGACCGAAAGACCGAACGACCGACCAGCGAGCGAGCCACGGCCAAAAAAGGCACTGATGGGAACAAGCGGACCAGCAAACGTGGCCACGCCTATCTCGCACCTTAGCAGTCAGTGCACATAAGCCTGCAGCTAACTACGTAGTACAATGTACAGTCCGGGCGAATCCAATTACACATCTTTCTCATCCACTCCTCTCGTGGTCCTTCAACAGCTCGACGTCCTGCGAAGGAGCGAGGGGAGGGGCAAACTGAGAGAGGCTTCGGCTCGGCCCGTGGATCCGAGCCCACGCGCAGGAGCAGACGCAGGAGGCGAGGAGGGCGGGGAGGGAACCGCCCCGCAGGCAGGCCGCGGAGGCGCACTCGTGCAGGCAGCGCTCGGCTCTGGGCCACGGCCGCAGCACTCGGCGAGCCTGCCGGGCCCGCGCGTGTCCCACCTCTCTCGACG
Source organism: Prorocentrum cordatum (assembly GCA_963575745.1). Classification (NCBI taxonomy): domain Eukaryota; class Dinophyceae; order Prorocentrales; family Prorocentraceae; genus Prorocentrum; species Prorocentrum cordatum. The sequence continues at coordinate 501,594 of CAUYUJ010016682.1, read as the reverse complement.
CGCACACAGACGCAAGAGCGAGAGGGGCAGCAGACCCCCGAGGCCAGGGGCCTGCAGCAGAAGCCGCACGTGCAAGGCGAGGCGGCGGGAGGGCCGCCGGCCCGAGCCCCGAGGGCAACCACAAATTCCAGATTTCACTTCCATGTATTGAGGGTACACACATTAATTCCAGCTGCCATGGGCTTGGCTCACGCTGCCCAGTCTCAAGAAGCTGTCGGCTGCACAGCCGATCCAAGGCGTGGCATGCCGGTGCTGTCCACTCTGAAGCTGGAGAAGTGCACGAAGGAACACACTGCAGCAGCGACTGCGAGGACCGCGAAGCCAGAGCGCCCGGCCGCAACGTAGGAGAGGACCGCCGCGCTGGCCAGCACAACCAGCTCGATGCCCCAGCTGACGAAGCTGGACCTGACAGGGTACAGGCTGGTAGACTCGATGCCGATGCCGATGAACCCGAGCGAGCTGGACCCGGACAGCATGCTCAACAGAAGTAATAGCGCTAGCCCCCCGGCACTGTCACCTGTCAAGATCCCCCCTGCTGCCAGGGCAGCGCACGCCACGAGCGACGCAAGGCATGTGGCATAGCAGGTCGTCAACGCCCTGCCGAAACTCCGCTTGTCTCTGCAGAGGCGGCCGAGCACGAGTCCTGTCACGATGCCTGCCGCAACGAATCCCGTATTCACGGCCGTGGCAGCGGCTGGCGAGAAGCCGAAGTTGTCGAGGATGAAAAATATCGCCGACGGTGCAGCAAAACTGACGCCCCCGAGCAAGCCGTGGGACAATATTTGAGCGGCGAGCCGAGGGTGCTGGATCATGATCTGCACCAGCTCGATGAAGCCAGACGTCTTGCGCGATGGCATGGGCTCCTCGACCTTGGCCGATCGCTGTGCCCCCGACCTGCGGAGCCCGAACATCAGCAACGCGGCCGTACTAGCAACCAGCGTGACCCCAGCCTGCCATGCGCACACTCTTCCGAACGCAGTCGGGCCTGTCGCTAGAAGCGGCGGTATGAGGATGCCAAACAGCCATCCCATGTAGTTGGCTTGCAGCATGATGCTCGTCGCAAGCGCCTGTTGCCGCACAGGGAATAATCGATGAGAGATCTTGCTCGGAAGGGTGAATATCGTCCACGCCCCAACACCACAGAGGATCTCGGATGCGATCATTAGGTTGTAGCTTCCACGCGTGGCGCCAAACGCACGCACCACCCCCGAGCCCACGTTGAAAAGAGCACTCCAGACCAGTGAGAGTCCTTCGTATCGGTCGGTCATGAAGGTTCCAGGCGTGAGGCCGACAAACACGACGGCGAGCCAGATCGAGTAGAGGCCAGCGACCTTCAGGGTGCCGACCGAGAGAGCCTGTGCTGACAGCTGCTCTAGGACCGAAAACGTCATGCACAAGAAAGCGTTGCTGGCGGAGCAGAGGGAAACCGCGACGATCATGCAGTACCGCTCCCGCACGCTCCCGCCGCCCGTCGCCGCAGCTCGAGCCACTGGCCCACCCGCGGCGGCGGCAGCTGGCCGACTGCCTGGACCTGGCAGTCCTCGCCGGCTTCGCCCATTCTTTCGGGGGGCAAGGAAAAACATAACATTGAACTGTCGGAGGTCCGCGCGGAGGTCTTGGATCGGCGCTGGGGCCCCCTGGCGGCGCCACCAGCGCCGCCCCTGGAGCACTCCGCGCGCCAGGGAGGGAGGTCCAACCCCGATCCAACGGACCTCCGAAAGTTTATGTTATGTGCCGTGAGGGCATTGGTGAACGAACCCTTAGCTAAGGAATCTGGCAAGGATCTCACCGCCGCCCTCATCAAAGCAGGAGTCCCCCCTGGGTCCGAAGCCTCCTGGAAACGCTCCGTCACGAACGCCCTCACCGCAATTTCTCGTCCCCCCGCTTCTGAGGGGCAACGATAGGGGGGGGACTTGCATAGGGGAGGATACATCGACTTGGAATCGGCGAGACATCGCCGATAGATCGGCGATCGGCCTCCGACGAGGAATCCGAACCGTCCTGGGCAGTTTGGGACCATCGGGCCCCTATCGGCGATCCATGGGCGATTGGGGGTCGATGCATCCCACCCTATGCTTAGGTCGTGCATGTCCTCCTACAGGCGGACCCTTGACGAAAAACATAAAAAAAACAGATTCGGAAGTATTGTGACAACTGCTCGACACACCGTTCCCAGATTACGCTTTTTTGAAACTATGGTCGAAGATCCCTCGTGTAGAGGAGGGACATGCCCCACCTAACTGACTACCTACCAGACCACCCCAACCCAATCCGAAGACCCGATTTTCGGGCTGGGGGGGGGGGGTAAGGGCTCCACGCGTGTTTTGTCGAGGTTGCCCGACCACCCCCCCATCTAGACATCGAGGGTCAATCTGAACCTTCGGGTTGGGTTGGGGTGCTTTGGTGGGTGGTGAATCACCCCGTGCCTCTCCCCCCGCTGCCGTTGCCCCTGAGCTTCCCGCCGCGAAGGCAGGCCGCCGCGGCGAGGCCCGAGGCGGCGGCACCCCGGCGCGAGAGGCCGGGGGCCGCCGGCGGCGGGCGCGGCCCGCCCCGCGGGCGGCCCGGGAGGGCCGCGCGCCCCCCCGCGGCCCACGCGCGGGGCCCGCGGCGGCTGCCCGCGGAGGCAGCCGTGCGCGGGCTCAAGCATCGGTCGGAGGTCCCGCAGAGGAGGAGGCCTCCCAGATGACGGATGAGGAGGGGGAGGGGAGGGGGAGGAGGAGGAGGAGGAGAGAGGAGGTCGGAGGATGAGGGAGGAGGGATGCTAGAGGAGGAGTAGGAGGAGGAGGAGGAGGAGGAGGAGGAGGAGGAGAAGAGGGGGAGAAGGATGAGGAGGAGGAGGAGGAGGAGGAGGAGGAGGAGGATGAAGGAGGAGGAGGAGGTAGGGAGGAGGAGGCCGCCCAGGCGAGCGGGGGCCCGAGTGCAGGCAAGATCGATGGCAAGGGCTAGAAGAAGAAAGCATGCCATACACATGAACTTTTGGCGCTCCGCGCGGACTTTTTGGATCTGCGCTGGATCCCCCTCCCTGGCGCGCGGAGCGCGCCAGGGGGGCCATAATAATACACACACTCACATATATAATATAAATATATATATTATATATATATATATATATATATATAATTATAAATATACATCTAGAACCACGCGCGCGCTTCGCGCGCGCTTAGGTTCTAGCTAGGAGGCGAGCTTGAGTCAACGACAGTCGCAGGGAAGGGGGCAGGGGGAAGAAGGCCAGAGAGCGCTGAAGGGTACAAATACTGGAACCCTCTTGTGATTATGTGGGGGGCCTCGTCCGGCCGCTCGCTGGGAGTTTGACGTAGCTTCTCGGGAGCCTCTGAACCTGTCGGGGGCCTCCTGGAAGCAGGTTCGAAGCATTTTTGGGGCCGATTTGGGGCTTCTCGGGGCCTCCTTTGGGCCTCTTGGGGGTCTCCTGGAGCCTCTTGAGGGGCCTCCTTGGGGCCTCCTGGCGGCCTCTTGGGGCGGAAGGCTCGAGCTTGCGCTTCGTGGTCCCCCTCTGGGCCCCCTCTTGGGCCCGTTTCGGGGCCCTCTTGGGCCATCTTGGGCACCTCTTGGGCCGCTTTGGGGCCCTCTTGGGCTGTCCTGGTGCCCTCTTGGAAGCTTCTTGGGCCGTCTTGGGGCGGTCTTGGGCGCCTCTTGGGCCGTCCTGTAACGTCGGAAAACCCAAAAGACAACTTTGTTGAAAATGTACGTTTTACGAAGGGAATGGGCCAATTCTTGCGTCTAGGGCCCTCTTGGGACGCATGTTGGAGGCTTCTTGGAGCCTCTTGGGGGCGTCCTTGGACGTCTGGGGTCTCCTGGGGCCTCTTGAGGGGCCTCCTGGGGGCCTCCTGGCGGCCTCTTGGGGCGGAAGGCTCGAGCTTGCGGTTCGTGGTCCCCCTCTGGGCCCCCTCTTGGGCCCGTCTTGGGGCCCTCTTGGGCCATCTTGGACGCCTCTTGGGCCGTCTTGGGGCCCTCTTGGGCTGTCCTGGGGCCCTCTTGGAAGCTTCTTGGGCCGTCTTGGGGCGGTCTTGGGCGCCTCTTGGGCCGTCCTGTAACGTCGGAAAGCCCAAAAGGCGACTTTGTGAAAAATTGTTGTCGCTTCGCGAATCCCCACCAGCCCATCCAGAAACGATGCCCAGAGGAATTGCCTCGATCAGAGAAGTGGGCAGCACACAGAGGAAGCCATTATGAGACATCTTGGGATATCTTGAGCCATCTTGGAGGTCATTTTGGGCTCTCCCAGACGCTCTTGGAGTCATCTTAATCCGTGCCCCCCCCCAAGAGGCCTCCATGTGGCTAAAACCTGTGTAGAATCAATGATTAGGCATTCTCGCCGAGGCCTCTTGGAGCATCTTGGGTGCATCTGGGGGGGCTCTTGGGGCCTCTTGGGGGTCTCTTGGGGGCCTCCGGGGGGCCTCTTGGGGGCCTCTTGGGGCCATCTTGGGGCCATCTTGGGACCTCTTGGGGCTTCCTGGGCGCTTCTTGGGGCCATCTTGGAGGGAGATCGATCAAACAAGAGGGGGGGTTTAATTAGCGCCCCCCCTCGGAAGCCCCTAAAATCGCCTCTTGGACCCCTCTTGGAACGCTCTTGGAGTGCTCTTGGGCGCTCTTGGGGCCGTCTTGGGGCTCTTTTGGGGCTCTCTTGGGGCCCTCTTGGGCCATCTTGGAGCCATCTCCAGGCCTCGGATGGCCATCGGAAGCGAAAAGGCGAGAAAGCAAAAATCATTGATTTTCCTTAGGTTTTGGGACGATTTTGGCCTCTTCGGGGCCTCCTTGGGGAGCTGTTTGGCCACTTGGAGTTATCTTGGGGCCGTCTTTGGGCTTCTTGGAACCATCTTAGGAGCCATCTCGAGCGATCTTGCGCTATCTTGAGCCATCTTGGAGCTCATCTTGGGTTCTCTGAGGCGCTCTTGGAGCCGTCTTGGGCCATCTGGGACGCTCTAACTACCCGCGGCCCCCCCCGTCCAGGTCCAGGGGAGGGGGTAGGGGGAGGGGTAAACCCCTCCCCAAGGGGGAAGAGGGAGGGGTGGAAGAGGATCTGTTCTAGACCACCTACGCCCAGAGGGCTGGTGGGATTTACGTTTTACGAAGGGAATGGGTCAATGTTTGCGTCTAGGGGCCCTCTTGGGACGCATGTTGGAGGCTTCTTGGGGCGTCTTGGGGGCGTCCTTGGACGTCTGGGGTCTCCTGGGGCCTCTTGAGGGGCCTCCTGGGGGCCTCCTGGCGGCCTCTTGGGGCGGAAGGCTCGAGCTTGCGGTTCGTGGTCCCCCTCTGGGCCCCCTCTTGGGCCCGTCTTGGGGCCCTCTTGGGCCATCTTGGGCGCCTCTTGGGCCGTCTTGGGGCCCTCTTGGGCTGTCCTGGGGCCCTCTTGGAAGCTTCTTGGGCCGTCTTGGGGCGGTCTTGGGCGCCTCTTGGGCCGTCCTGTAACGTCGGAAAGCCCAAAAGACAACTTTGTTGAAAATGTACGTTTTACGAAGGGAATGGGCCAATTTTTGCGTCTAGGGGCCCTCTTGGGACGCATGTTGGAGGCTTCTTGGGGCCTCTTGGGGGCGTCCTTGGACGTCTGGAGGCCATCTTCAGCATCTCGGAGCCCTCTTGGAGGCCTCTTGGAAGTCCCACCAGCCCTCTGGGCGTAGGTGGTCTAGAGCAGATCCTCTTCCACCCCTCCCTCTTCCCCCTTGGGGAGGGGTTTACCCCTCCCCCTACCCCCTCCCTGGACCTGGACGGGGGGGGCCGCGGGTAGTTAGAGCGTCCCAATGGCCCAAGACGGCTCCAAGAGCGCCTCAGAGAACCCAAGATGAGCTCCAAGATGGCTCAAGATAGCGCAAGATCGCTCACGATGGCTCCTAAGATGGTTCCAAGAAGCCCAAAGACGGCCCCAAGATAACTCCAAGTGGCCAAACAGCTCCCCAAGGAGGCCCCGAAGAGGCCAAAATCGTCCCAAAACCTAAGGAAAATCAATGATTTTTGCTTTCTCGCCTTTTCGCTTCCGATGGCCATCCGAGGCCTGGAGATGGCTCCAAGATGGCCCAAGAGGGCCCCAAGAGAGCCCCAAAAGAGCCCCAAGACGGCCCCAAGAGCGCCCAAGAGCACTCCAAGAGCGTTCCAAGAGGGGTCCAAGAGGCGATTTTAGGGGCTTCCGAGGGGGGACGCTAATTAAACCCCCCCTCTTGTTTGATCGATCTCCTCCAAGATGGCCCCAAGAAGCGCCCAGGAAGCCCCAAGAGGTCCCAAGATGGCCCCAAAATGGCCCCAAGAGGCCCCCAAGAGGCCCCCCGGAGGCCCCCAAGAGACCCCCAAGAGGCCCCAAGAGCCCCCCAGATGCACCCAAGATGCTCCAAGAGGCCTCGGCGAGAATGCCTAATCATTGATTCTACACAGGTTTTAGCCACATGGAGGCCTCTTGGGGGGGGGCACGGATTAAGATGACTCCAAGAGCGTCTGGGAGAGCCCAAAATGACCTCCAAGATGGCTCAAGATATCCCAAGATGTCTCATAATGGCTTCCTCTGTGTGCTGCCCACTTCTCTGATCGAGGCAATTCCTCTGGGCATCGTTTCTGGATGGGCTGGTGGGGATTCGCGAAGCGACAACAATTTCTTGGGCCGTCTTGGGCGTTCCTGGGGCCATCTTGTCTGACCGGGGAGGCCTCCGGCAAGCCCCGACGAGCCTCCAGAGCCCCCGGTCCCCACATTTGCGGTCGTGGTCCCGGCCCCGGGCCCCCAGACCAGGTGCGCCGTTATATGTATATGCGTATGACGTGCTTTGTGATTCTTCTTTTAAGGGCGCGAGGTAGGGATGCAGGCCCCTTGGACCTTCCGAGTTGAGAAGAGGTCGAGGAGGCAAGGATGCAAGGGTGCCCTTGCGGAAGCACCGCCTCCTTACCAATGGTTTTGGCTGTAGATGGGGTCGGGGGATCGCGCCGCATCGCCGACATGTCGCGGATGCATCGGCGATGTCGCCGGTGCATCGGCGACGTCGGCATTGAGAAATACAGGGTCCACATCGAGTCGCATCGCCGATGCAATGGCGATGCGGCGAGATCCTACGACCCCATCCGCTGGGACCCGATCTGGGGGGCCTAGATAAGAGCGGGGGTCCGCAGAGGGCACCTGTGCACTGCCACTGTGCCTGGCCAGGGCCATCCGTGCTTTGCCCCAGCACGACGTATGCCCGCAGATCCTGGCGTTGCAATTCATCCACAACGGGGGGGGGCTCTGCATTGCCTGGGATCCCGGGACCCTCGCAGGTCGATCCGGCCCGAAAATGGCGCAGAGAGACGGGGTCCGGGCCTCCAGTCGCAATTTTCCGCGATGTTGCGATTGTTTGGGCAACGTCAGATCTCAGAAGATACGCCCCCCTGGCCGAGGCCATGGACTGGGCTATGTGCCGTCCCAGTTGCGGCCTGGTAGGCTGACCCTGGCCATGCCTGGTGGTGTGCTGGTGCGAGTGTTCACTGGCGGAAGGAAGCGCGAGCTCGACAGTAGTCAGCTCCAAATCTTCATCTTGAGCGTTGGGCCCCAACAGCTGCGGGTCAGCAACGCGCAGTGGGCCCCGTGGGACTCCGCAGACCTGGCCGCACTTCCCATCCGTCCTCTGGCCCCTTCTGTGGGGCCAACCGGCTGCGAGGAACTGTTCAGGCAGATTATATGACCGCCCTTTGAGGTCCAAGGTCGCGAACATGAATCACGACGTCGTACATCATCACGACTGGAACTACTGACACCGTCTCTCTGATGCAGTTCTCGAGGCGAACCCATGCGTGAACGTCGCAAGGCCCGCAACCGTCCCCCGTACCCCAAGCACGGGGTCCTTGCTATTAGTGTGGTGCCTCCGCCTCCTAATTCCCCTCCCTTCGTCTCACGTGCCACTCCCATATTTAGACTTACTAAATATCAGACTCATACTCACACTTATACTCACACGTAGACCCATCCTCACTCAGACTTGCCCATGCATCTATAGACGTATGTTTATGTATACACATGTATATATATATATGTATACATCGGCTCACCCATACTCCGACTACTCGCACTAAGAGTCACTCGTACGCAGGCTCATTCGCACTCATCATCAGTACGTAGACCCACTTGCACTCTGACTCAATCGAAAGTGTACCCACTTGTATTCATACCCACGCCTACCCAGATCCACTCGCGTTTAGATCCACTCAGACTTGCTCGTACTCAGACTCACCCAGACTCAATCACTCATAGTCATAACTACTCAGACTCACTTCGTACTCGCGATGCCAAATACAAAAAGGGGGCAACCAAGGGTGTTATCACGGGCCTGTTCGCGCCCAGATTGCTTGGACCCGTAATGTCGAATATGCCTTCTGGCCCCTCCTATTCCTTGCTTCCCAAAGCCTCATCATCACTACGAAGTAGCCATCACCTTGTTAGGGCCTCCCTGGGAAACTTCAGCCCTCTAAACCAGAAACCGTGAAGTGGTTCAGTTTGCGAATGCCTGTTTTCGCGGGGCGAACATGCTGAGCCTGTGTGCCAAACGTGTGCCGTGGGTCACGGTGGGACCAGCCAAGCTCCCACCTGCGCGTGCGTCTGTTGCCCAGAAGGCTGGGGCGGCTTAGGGAACGCATGCGTGCCCCTGTGGATCCAACACCTTTCTTGATCCCGTGTTTCTGTTGCCTATGCATCTTGGGTGTTTGATTCAGGAAACTCGAGACTTGGAGAGTGGTGGGAGTTGCAGGGGGATCACGTGCACTTGAGCTGTAAGAGAAGAAAGGGTTGCCCAAGCCAATGTCTGCCTCCTCTCTTCTACACACATGCTGCGGTTGATTTCGTGACCGTGTGGCGGATCTGCTTGTACGAGATGTGAGGGGCAAAGAGCTCGTGTGTCAGAGAGTCCGGCAACCTCCGCAGACATCTTGATCCGTTCATGTCCTGCGACTGACTGTTTCGTTCGTCCTTGGTCCGTTGCAGGAGGATGAGGCAGGAGGAGAAGGCACGTGGAGAGGGAGGAGGCAAGGGGGGGTATGAGGAGGGGGCAAGAAGACATCTCCAGGCAGACTAGAAAAGATCAGCCGACCCTGCGAAAGGCTGTGTCGTTTGACTCGTCGTCGTCGTCGTCGTCGTCGTCGTCGTCGTCGTCGTCATGGTCGTCGTCGCCGTTCTCGTCGCCGTTCTCGTCGCCGTCGCCGCTCCCCCGTTGTCCCTGGACCCTCCTCCGTAAGCGCGCCAGCCAAAACGGAACAACTCAAGCGAAATTGAGCAACGTCGCAATTGAGTACCAAGGGAGCCCCTTCCCTTTGATCCCTACTCCGCCAGGGGGGGGGGGGGCTCCCAAGGGGGGTAGGGGGTGGGGTACTGGGGGAGGCGGGGGCAGGGGTCCCGAGTCAGAATGCCCCCCCCCTTCCCTCCCCTGGGGGGTCACGGGGCCCAACAGGCCCCCAAGAGGCTCCTCAAAGGCCCCAGGGAAGAGCAAGGAAGCCCCAGGAGGCTCCCGAAAGGCTCCCAAGACCAAGACACCCCCACAACTTCGTGGGGGTTCTTGGGCACCTCTTGGGGGCGTCATGTAGCCTCTTGGGCACTCTTGGGAGCGTCTGATCCCGACCTTCCCGAATGCCTCTTCCACCGTGGGTGTCGTCGCCAAGGGTCGGTGGTACAAGCCGTACGGCCGTAGCAATTCTCATGCGGGGTCCGACTGTCGGAGTTAATCCAGACCCGCTTATTCTCAGAGCCACTCATGCCTAGCCGCTCATGCTCCGTCTTGCAGTCCCACCCCAACCCAGCCGAATTCAGCCACTCAGACAGGGAAGCGCTCGAAAAGAGCTGCACGTATTGGGACCCCCCGCGTCGAACAGTGGTCTTTGCGCGTTGCGTGTATCTGAACGAACTCCCCCCCTCCTGCCCTACCTCCCAGGGTACCCAGAGTCAGGTCGGGCATGTCCTCCTACAGGCGGATTTTGGAAAAAAATAAGAGACGCAAGCAATAATCAGCACAAAATAATCAAACAATCCTCCCAAAACTATGTGTGTCTTTTGACCATTCTTGAATATTCCTCCAGTGGAGGGACAGGCCCGACTTAAGCTCAAAGGTCTCCCGAGGTCTCCCCAGGGCGCTCAAACGGACTCGAGGGCTCCAGAAGACCCCGAAGGCCCCCCCGGCGCCAACTCCTTCCCCCTCCCTGAGCAAGGACCGACCGTCCCGGCAGTCCTATAGGACTACAACGACATGTTGTAATGCCCAAGAATGCTGTCAGAACTAATCCAAAGTGTGAAAGCATAAAACGAAGAGTTAAAACAAGGAGACCGACGTGAAACGGAGACCCCCCCTACCGGGAAATCGATTTCGGTTTCGGCTTCGTGTCGTGCGTGCCGTGCGTGCGTGCGGGCGAGTCGAAGCTGCGTGGGCGAGCGAGAGGAAATCCTGCTGTGGCTGGGCCGCGGCCGGACCAAATGTAACTCCTCCGGCGGCCGGTACCGCGCGGTGTCCCGCCGGTGTCCCGCTGGTGTCCCGAAATCCTCCTGTGGCTGGGCCGCGGCCGGACCAAATGTTTCTCCTCTGGCGGCCGGTGTCGCGCGGTGTCCCGCCGGTGACCCGTGGCGCCCCGTGGTGTCCCGTTGAGTGCGATCGATAGTGAGATCGATAGTGAAATCGATAGTGAGATCGATGGTGAGATCGATACTGAGATCGATGTGGTGCCCCGAGGTGTCCCGTGGTGTCCCATAAAGTGAGATCGATAGTGAGATCGATAGTGAGATCGAAAGGTGTCCCGTGGTGTCCCGTTGAGTGAGAGCGATAGAGAGATCGATAGTGAGATTGATGTGGTGCCCGAAGTGTCCCGTGGTGTCCCGTTGAGTGAGAGCGATAGTGAGATCGATAGTGAGATTGATGTGGTGCCCGAAGTGTCCCGTGGTGTCCTGTGTCCCAAAAAATGAAATCGATAGTGAGATCGATACTGAGATCGACAGGTGTTCCGTGGTGTCCTATGGTGTCCCGTTGAGCGAGATCGTAGTGCAATCGATACTGAGATCGATAAGGTGTCCCGAGGTGTCCCGTGGTGTCCAGTGGTGTCCTATGGTGTCCGGTTAGGTGAGATTGATAATGAGATCGATAGTAAGACCGATAGTGAGATCGACAAGTGTCCCGTGGTGTTCCGTGGTGTCCCGTGGTGGCCCGTGGTGTCCCGTGATGTCCCGTTGAGTGAGATCGATGGTGAGATCGATAATGAGATCGACAAGTGTCCCGTGGTGTCCTGTGGTGTTCCGTTGAGTGAGATCGATAGTGAGATCGATTGAGTCAGATGTTGGCTCCCCCTCTCTCTCTCTCTCTCTCTCTCCCCCGCAACATCCTTATCACCTGAAGGGTGGTCCCACAGGTAAGAACATTCCGCGAAGACTCTAACAAGTTCATGCAACATTCTTTGGTGGGCTCATCGGGAAGCCAAGACGCTTCGCCACTGAAAGACCGAGGAAGGGGTCCGGGATGTTGCTCCTCCTCCTCCTCCTTTTCCTCCTCCTCCTCATAGTCCTCCTCCTCCTCCTCCTCCTCCTCCTCCTCCTCCTCCTCCTCCTCCTCCTCCTCTTCCTCCTCCTCCTCCTCATCATCATCATCCTCCCCCTCCTCCCCCTCCTCCCTCTCCTCCCTCTCCTCCCCCCCCCCCCACCGTCAAGCACTTCCCCTCGACCCTAGGACCGAGAGGAGGGTCTGGGATGTTGGCTGGGGCGGGGCGGCTCTTGCGCGGCTTGGGATCTTTTTGGGTCCTGCCGGGTCCTCCTCCCCTCCTCCTCCTCCTCCTCCTCCTCCTCCTCCTCCTCCTCTGGGTATGGCGACAGATCGCGGACAAGATGTCATCACTGCCACCAGCTGACCCAACACTTAACGTCCGTGGGCCCATATCAGCCGTTATATTGAATGTGTTACGCATTGGTCGGACGCCAGTGTCAGCTTCCACGTACCCGACAAGGTCCAACACATACGAGGAATGGGAGTTTGCAGATCCTACCTTCACAGGCTGCAGTGTTCGCGACTCCCACACCAAGGCATCCTGACAGATGTCCAGAGAGCGGCTTCTCTCAAGGTGTGGGAGCAGGCGAGCCAACACTACTGTGGAGGTGGACTCGAGGAAGGTGTCGATCATGTGTCCTATCGCCGCCTCATCGAGCACCTGAGTCAGGTGGAGCACGGCAAGAGGCTGGCGGAGACCATGGTTCTGGTGGCGGCTGCGGGCTGTTGGCCCAAGGCTAGGAAGCTCCAGATTGTCAAGAACTTCTCGGGGAGCTCGGACTGCGATCGGTGCCACCAGGGGCCTGAGGATTTGGTGCATAGCTACTGGGTGTGTGAGGCTAACAAGGGTGCCAAGGCGTACGACGACTCGAACAGTTTGGTAACTACATGAGGCCCTCACACAGATGAACTGACGTGAAGCATTCTGGTTGAGAGGTATTCTTAGTGAGCCGTGCGTGGACGCGTGTGCCACCCCCAGTCGACGGGACCAATGAATTGACGAGTGGGTGCATGGGACACGGTACGGCTGCCCAACCAATCATGACTGCAGGCGATGCATCTGGAGGCCCAGACTCCAGCAATTCCAAGTTCAGAAGGGTTGGGCTCGCCATCGCTATGCTTGATCTAATTGAACCATGTATCAATGTTGCTGCCAGTGTGACTGGCCCTTTGGTTGGGCCAAGACACGTTGTCGCTCGTGGTGAAATTCGTGCCTTTGTTCTGCCGGTGTGGGCGACGACTGGCCACCTCACCTACATCACTGACTACGAGCCTCTTCACAATACATGGTACGAGCGTGTGTACGAGCGGCCTCGTGGAGAGGACGGGGACATGCGGGTTGCACTGCACGACATTGTCCGAACCAAAAACCCGAGTACAATTACAGTGTTGCTGTTCACGAACAATCATCAGAATGAGCATGACATCGTCGGTGGCAAGGCTGTCCGAAGCCTAGTCCTTGCAAACACGGCCGCTGACGAGCTGGCGGACCACACGGCGGAGTGCTGCAGGCTCCCCGAGGCGGATCGGCACCGAGTACAGGCACACGGGAGTACGTGCCCGTCGTGTGCGCCTACGGCTGCTGTAGGCCTCGCTGGACTGCGTCGCGGCCGAGGCGGAGCAGGCAGCCGCCAGGAGGCAGGAGGGGCGTGCGGCAGATGTGTGCAGTGTCTCGGATCGGCCTCGGTGGCCTGCTCGCGTGAATGGGTGAAGACCCCTTGTCCCCAACTTGTGGACGTTGACGGCACTATCCTGTCCCCGTCTGTAGGTGCCACAATTCACGTCGCGGGGGGGGCTGGCTACACTCATCCCTTCCCCTGAATTGCCACACGGCTTTAGACATTTGGTTATGTGGCAGGTGTGGGGGGTCGCTGACAAGCAGCTTCGGTCCCTTGGAAAGACGTGCTCCCCCTTATCTCCCCCACAGGTAGAGCGTACTTGAATCGCATCAGAGACGGGTTAGCTCCCAAGGTTCTAAACAAGGCCGAGCAAGACAGTCGACAAGCTCGGACCCTTCATTAGTGTGGTCAATTTCAGGTCTGGCAACGCCATGGGTTCCACTCCACTCCACTCCACTCCTCCTGCTCCTGCTCCTCCTGCTCCTGCTCCTCCTCCTCCTCCTCCTCCTCCTCCTCCTCCTCCTCCTCCTCCTCCTCCTCCCCCTCCTCCAAGATCAACCACGTACTTCTCCTGGAGCGCGTCCTGGCCAGAATTTCGACGCCGATCTACTCGGGGCGACGAGAGCAGCCCTGGAAGGGCTTGGGACGTTTACGCTTGGGGACTGGGCCATCGAGAGCGTGTCGCGCCGTGGCGTGGTGGGCCAGAACCGACGGCGCGACACGTGAAGCCAAAGTTCTTGACCGTTTCCCCCAAGACGGTGCTCACCGGTTTTCGGTCCACAACTCGGCTCTCTGGCAACCGTTCGGGGCGATTCTGGGGCATCCTCGGAACGCCCTCGTCGAGGCGCAGCCGCTGGAAAGCGTCCCGAGGCCGGGAAGCCGCAGAGAATCAACGACAACCGCCGAGAAGCGTAGTTTCCCACCGCATGTCGATCCGAATCCTCCGCGAACCTCGAACCTCGGAGCTCGATCCTCGACGACGTCCTCGTCCAGCCGTGGCAGCGCGCGGTTCGAGGACCCGCGGGCCTCTGCCCCCCCTGCGCAGTGCTGCGGGAGTTGCTGCAGACTGCGCAGCTGCTCCTCCTGCGATGGGGGAAGAGGCGGGGGGGCCTCCAGCTGCACCTGTTCCTCCTCCTCCTCCTCCTCCTCCTCCTCCGCCTCCTCCTCCTGCCCTTTCCGCAACCCTCCACCGCCTCCTCCTCCTCCCACCCCTCCTCCTCCTCCTCCTCCTCCTCCTCCTCTTCCTTCTCCTCCTCCTCCCCCCCCTTCGCTCCCTCTTCCCCTCCTCCTCCTATCTCCCCTGAATTTCCTCCCTCCTCCTCCTCTTCCTCTTCCCCCACCTCCTCATCCTCATGCAGATCCTCCTCATCCCTCCTATCCTTCACCCCTCCTCTGGACCTTGCCGAGTGCCGAATTGTGCCCCTGATCCTCTCTGGGACTCTTTTGGTCCACCCTGGTTGGTGGCCCTTGGGGTCAGGATCCGGGGCGGAAGCAAAACTTCATAGAAACAACTGCCCAACGAACTCCTCCGAACATCTGCCTCGATGTTTGTACCTGGGCAGCCTGGGCAGGGCACCTCAACGTCCCAGACTCCAAACGTCGTTTGTTCCCCACATGTTTCGTGGGGTTATGGTTTTCCCTGCCGCGCCGCACCCGCGTCTCACACTCCCCCTCCCCTTCTCCTTCTCGCACCAGAGCGGGTGTGCAGGGGGGTGGTCCCTGAGCTCGGCAGGCGTGGCATTTCCTCGACGCCACAGGGGGTGCGCTGGGGGTGGGGGCCCACCGCGGTCTCTATACGCGCCAATGTCGCAGGGCCTAGCAGGCGTGGCACTTCCTCGACGCCAAGGGGGTGCGCTGGGGGTGGGGGCCCACCGCGGTCTCTATACGCGCCAATGTCGCAGGGCCTAGCTGGAGTGGCATTTCCTCGACGCCAAAGGGGGTGCGCTGGGGGTGGGGGCCCACCGCGGTCTCTATACGCGCCAATGTCGCAGGGCCTAGCTGGAGTGGCATTTCCTCGACGCCACAGAGGGT
The DNA here is from genome assembly GCA_963575745.1 of Prorocentrum cordatum. Lineage (NCBI taxonomy): Eukaryota > Dinophyceae > Prorocentrales > Prorocentraceae > Prorocentrum > Prorocentrum cordatum. The sequence goes on along the minus strand of CAUYUJ010016682.1, from coordinate 486,473 downwards.
GCGCTGGGGGTGGGGGCCCACCGCGGTCTCTATACGCGCCAATGTCGCAGGGCCCAGCAGGCGTGGCACTTTCTCGACACCGGAGGGGTGCGTTGCAAGCTCCCAGGGCGTTGCAGGCGTGGCATTTCCTTGACGCCACAGGGGGTGCGCTGGGGGTGGGGGCCATGTGCGTTGCAGGCTCCCAGGGCGTGGCAGGCGTGGCATTTCCTCGACGCCACAGGGGGCTTGACAGCAGAGAGGGTTCGTAGGTAGCGTAGCAGCCTTGACATTTTCTGGAGTCTATATCTTGGGCAGTATGCACCGGTGCCTCAGGCGTGTATGCGGCAGAAGTATCTCAGCAAGGTGAACTGTAGACACCTCGGCTCAAGCAGGCTCAAAGACAGCAGGCGCCCACAGGCATGCCCCCAAAATGTGCAGTGGCCGAATTGCCACCTCCGTGCACCATTCTCTTGAACCGGATGGTCGAGATGAGCGTCGACATTAGTCTGGCAGGGTTGCAAGAGTACATCGAAAAGTACGACGACGCTTGTTTGTCTGGTTGGTCTGGTTGGCGTGGTCTGGTTGGTCTCTTCTTGTTGGTCTGGTCTAGTTGGTGTGCTTGGTTGGCCTGGTTAGCTCGTGTGGTTAGTCCGGCTGATTCTGGCTGCGGATGTTGGCATGACTAATATGGTTGGTCTGGCTGGTCTGCTTGATTGGCCTGGCTGGCTGGTCTGATTCCTGTGGCTGGGTATGGCTGGAACGAATGATCTGGCTGGCCTGGTCAGTCTGGCTGGTCTGGCTGATCTGGCTGGTCTGGTCAGTCTCTCGTCAGGATGGCGAAGCGAGATGTGACATGGTTTGTGAACACACGTGACACAAAATAAGTATGTGGGGCTCCTCGGTAGCGTAATTTGTTTTACCAGGCCCCTGGAGATCGGGGTCCTGAGAACGTCTTCAACGCATGCCAAAACACATCATATCCAAAGCATCAAGGTCGTCTGGGGTCGTGGCCCTTTCTTGGGAAGCGGTCTGAACCGGATTGCGAAGCAAATTCGGCTGCCGCGACCATAGCCCTCCTCGATGCGCAGGTGTGGCAACAAAATGCTGGAGCCTCCTCCTGCTTTCAATCATCTGTCCTCAACATCACCCCCCCCAACTGTCCCAGAGCGCATTCTGACCAAGATTTCGATGCGAATTCAACCGCGGTGCACGGGAGCTCCCCAGAAGACAAACACTCCGCACACCCGTCTTGTCCTCCCCCTCCTCCCCCTCCTCTTCCTCCTCCTCCTCCTCCTCCTCCTCCTCCTCTTCCTCCTCCTCCTCCTCCTCCTCCTCCTCCTCTTCCTCCTCCTGCTCCTCCACGTGCCCCCCCGCAGCGCTCGCGGGGAGAGAGGGGGGAGGGAGAAGGAGCAAGGACATGTGGGTGGAGGGGGAGGAGGAGGGAGAGGGGGGACAGAAGATGATGAGGGGGGAAGTCATCGTCGTCGTCATCCTGCTCCTCCTCCTCCTCAAACCTTGTGATCCTCCTCCTCCTTCTCCTCCTACTCTTCCACCTCCTCCTCCTCCTCCTCCTCCTCCTCCTCCTCCTCACTTTCCTCTCCTCCTCCTCTTCCTCCTCCTCATCTTCCTTCTCGTCCTCGTCGACCTCCTGTTCCTCCCGCGGAGGGCCCCGCAAGCCAGCAGAAGTCCCCCGAAGCAGGTCCCCAGAGGTCTCCCAGACACCCGAAAGACGCAAGCACTGTCCTCGACCATCGAACTTCGCTCCTTCTCCTACCCCCTCTCCGTCCTCCTCCTCCTCCTCCTCCTCCTCCTCCTCCTCCTCCTCCTCCCCTCCTCCTCATCGGATCAACTCCTCCTCCTCCTCCTCCTGCTCCTCCTCCCATCATCATCCTTCTCCTCCTGCTCCTACTCCTCCTCCTCCTCCTCCTCCTCCTCCTCCTCCTCCTCCTCCTCCCTCCTCCTCCTCCTCCTCCCCTCATCCTTTCCTGATCCTCCTCCCTCTTCCTCCTCCTCCTCCTCCTCCCATTCTTCTCCTCCTCCTCCTCCTCCTCCTCCCTCCTCCTCCTCCTCCTCCTCCTCCTCCTCCTCCCCCCTTCTGCCCCTCCTCCCCCCCCTTCCTTCTTCCTCTTCCCTCGGCAAACTCTCTCCTTCTCCTCCTCCCCTCCTCCATCACCCCTCCCTCCCTCCTCCTCCTCACTCGTCCTCCTCCCTCGTCCCTCCCTCTCCTCCTCCTCCTCCTCCTCCTCCCCTTTTCGAAGCGGCCCCGGCTTCCACGCGTCGTTGTGATTGCTGCAGCACCGGCAGTTCCAGGCCGAAGCCCCGTTGGACGACCTGCGCAGGCGGTCGTGCGGCGAGTAATTAGCCTGGGGTATCCTCCTCACCCTCCCTGTCGTCCCCCTCCCCCTCCTCCCTCCTCCGCTCTCCCCTCCTCCAAGTTTCTGCTCCTCCTCTTCCTCCTTCTCCCACCCCCATGGTCCCCCTCCCCTGCCCCTCGCCATACCTCTCCTCCCCCCTCTCCCTCCCACTCCTCCCCCTCCTTCTCCTCCTTCTCCTCCTCCTCCTCCTCCTCCTCCTCCTCCTCCTCCTCCTCCTCCCCCTCTTCCTCGCTTCCTCCTCCACCTCCTCCTGCTTCTTCAATGCCGAAAGCCTGCCGCAGCCTTGATGCTTGTGCAGCGCGCACGGGGCATCGGATATGGAGTGCACACAACACTCCCGATGAACACATGCACCAACAACTTGAGGGTTAGGAAGCCAAGGCGACAGTCGGTCCGATCAGTCTTGCATCTGGCCCACATCGCTCTTGCTTGACGTTCTTCCCAGGGTGGTGCCCTCGGTCTCTCGCCCCCTCCAGCTCATCCTGCTACCCCTTGGGTCGGGTGCGCGTTGCGGCGTGCATGGCGGTGAGACCGCCACCCCACCATCCCTCGCGCATGCCTAAAGCTTGTGCGACTCACTGCTCTACGCAACATTGCAAATTCTTCGCGGTTATGGACGGCCAAATTCAGGTCCCATCCCGCCCTTCCCTTCGATCCCGCTTTGTGGTATCTCGCCTCCACTGGCATTGCCCTCCGTCTTCCTTGCCACCAGGCTACACCGGCGATGTTGTACCTTCCTAGTTCGCCACGCTCGCTGCAATGCCTGGTGTCGGTGCGGTCCCAGGAACGGCCCCCATATAAGTCGACTGCAATCAAAGCCAAGCTTGTGCACAAATGAGCATTGTGTTGGTTTCCAAAACCCTGGGGGGGAAACCAGATAGGCCCCCTTCGGTGGTTTCGCTTTGCAGGAACTGCTGTCGTTCCATTCGGCACGAGCGACCCCGAGGTGTAATACCACCCTCTACCTCTCGTCCGGGCGAATTTGGCATGCAACTATACAACAACCCCGCCCCTTTGCAACCGCAATCGGCAAAACTACGCCCTGTCAACGTTGTCCCTGCCGCTACTGTGTCGTGTCCTGAGGCACCTCCAACTACCCTTCTCTCTTTGCAACACTTGGTTTGTCTTTGAACTTTGACCCAACACAAAAAACAAACCGTCACCAAGTGCGTGTGTTCTTGTCCTTCGGCTGGCACAGTGTCGTTGGTTGACTGGTCCCCTGCCCAGTGAGCCCAAGCGTGGGCCCGAGGCCGCGATCGGCATGCCCCCCCCCGACAGATGGACGCCATGCGTATCGAACTTGTCCGCGTCACATCACCGATGCATGAACACACACACACACGCTACGTGTCCAAAAGCAATGCATCACAGCCCATCTCTGTCTCCGTGTTTTTTGTGTTTCCGCCTTCGCCCCCCTCCTTCTTGCACCCTCTTCGGCTCCCGAAGTTTTCCCATGGTAACCTCCCGCCCCTTCCCGCCGTATCTCTCCTCCACCGCCATTTGTCCTTTCATTCCCGGGCACCGGCTACCCCAGCGATCCTGATTCCCCAGCTCGTGCCAGATTCTGGCGACGGACGACAAAATTATGTCCTGCCATCACAAGTGGGACTCTCCGATTACCCGACCATGTCCCGAGTGCTATTCGGAACTGGATTTGTCTTAGCGCCGTGGTCCCCTCCCCCACTCTTTCAGTGACACTTGAAACTGGCTCCCACTTCCTGCACCCTCCCGCCATCCCCGTGTCCCAGTCTCTCAACCCGTCCCCCTCCCTCTTGTGTCCTTGCTTCGTTACGCCTACTCATCGTCCTCCTCTCCCTGTCTCATCCGTCTATCTCTCCTCATCCCCCCCCCATTCTGCTCCCCCCCTGCTTCTCCCTCGCCCTTCTTCTCCCCATTCTCCTCCCCCTCTTCTCCCCCCTTCCTCCCCCTTCTTCTCCTTCCTCCTCCCACCCCCCTTCTTCTTCCCCTCCCTCCTAATCCTCAGCCACCTCCTCCTGCTGGCCGTTCCTTCCCCCGTGCTCCCTCCCTCCCTCCCACCCCTACGTGGGCGACTCATGGGGGTCGCCTCGAGGATTTGAATGCGGATTCCCAAGCAGCCTGGTGGGTCCACGCTGGAGGAGTAATCGATGGGACAGGAAAGTTTAGGATGACAAGCATTTGCCATGAGACGCCTCTGACATATTCGGTCTGGTTGTTGCGTCGTCTGAGACGACGCAACAACCTGGCCGAACATGTTGGTAGGAACCCCAGTGACAGCGCTGACCCGAGATACGAAACTCACCCATGTGGGCAAAAGCTTGGCCATGTAATCCATCGGAGGCGAGGGGGAGAGGCGAAGAGGGGGTGTGGGTGGGAGGAAGGGGGGAGGGGAGGGAGGCGGGAGGAGGATGGAGAGGACGAGGGGTGGGAGGGGGAGGGGTGGAGGAGCACACACCTTTCCCACCGTCCTCCCTCCTGCTTTTTCACCTGATTCCGCCCTCCCGTCCCTCCGCCTCGTCCTCTGCTCCCTGCCTCATGTGTGTTGCATGTCTCTCTCTCTCTCTCTCTCTCTCTATCCCTCTATCTCTCTGCATGTCTGTCCCCCCGCCGACGCCGAGTTCCACTCTCAGTCTGTCTGTCTGTGTGTCTGTCTGTCTGTCTGTCTGTCTGTCTGTCTGTCTGTCTGTCTTGCTGACTGTCTATATGTATGTCTGTCTGTCTGTATGTCTGTCTAAATGTCTGTCTGTCTGTCTGTATGTCTGTCTGTCTGTCTCTGTCTGTCTGTCTGAATGTCTGTCTGTCTGTCTGAATGTCTGTCTGAATGTCTGTCTGTCTGTCTGTCTGTCTGTCTGTCTGTCTGTCTGTCTGTCTGTCTGTCTGCCTGTCTGCCTGTCTGCCTGCCTGTCTGTCTGTCTGTCTGTCTGTCTGTCTGTCTGTCTGTCTGTCTGTCTGTCGCTCTCTCTGCCCCTCTCTCTCTCTCTCTCTCTATATATATATATAGCCGGCGTGATCTACAGCTATCTCGACTCTCTAACGCAGCCTACACCTCATGGCAGCCCGAACCGCCGCCGCAGAGCGAAGACATGAGCAAACATTTGGGGACACAGCCCACAACTTAGTTGCCACAACGCTAGCTGTGAGGAGGTCCTCTTTCCGTTCCATATTCTCATCTCCCCTGTCCTCCTGGTCTGCTCAGCCGTGTGTCCGTGCTGCAGCACACGCCTGTGCGTTCTGCGCATTACGTTACGTATGCTGCGTTATTCTGCCCATGCGCTGTTGAGCGCCTGGCTGCTGTCTGCCTGCCAGGGGACAGCCAACAGTGGATCGCTCAACCCTCGCGCGACCGCGCGGCCATCTTCGCGACCTCGAAGCGCTCACAGCCGAACAGGAAGGCCAATAGTAGGAGTGACTGGCTCAGGAGGAAAAGCGTCGACCTGGAATCGGCGGTACATCTCCCATAGATCGGCGACAGGCCCCCGATAGCGAATATGCGCACGCTCGTGGGCGAGGTGGGCCATCGGGCCCCTGTCCGCGATCGATGGACGATTGGGGGTCGATGCGTCCCCCCCTCTGCCTATCCCCCCAAGCCAATCGTTGCCCACTGCCGAGGAGCACCCCTCCCAGACATCCGCCGTGCCAATTATTGCACAGACCTCGCCATCGACGACGGCGCCGTCGTCGCCGTCCGACGACATCCGCCCAGGAAGACGTCGACGACGACGTCGTCGTCCCTCCAGGGGAATCTATCATATATTCTGGCCAGTACTCCCCGCCGCCCGTCCGTGGCGACGAGAGCCCCATGAAAGCGTTCAACACAACCCCGTAGCGGAGGCCTCGAGATGATAAGAGAGAGGCGCAGGAGGAGAAGCGAGAAGAGAAGGATATTGACAAGGAGCAGGAGGATGAGCCTGGTAGGGAGGGTGGGACGGAGGCCGAGGGGAAGGTCATCGAGGATGAGGAGGAGGAGGAGGAGGAGGAGGAGGAGGAGGAGGAGGAGGAGGAGGAGGAAAAGGAGGCGGAAAAGACGCAGGAGGAGGGGTACGAGTAGGAGGCGGAGGCGGATGCCGTCGACGATGCAGAGGGGAGGGGGGGGAGGGGAGGAGGGGGGAGGGACGAGGAGGCGGAGGAGGGGGCAGGAGGAGGAGGAGGAGGAGGAGGAGAGGAGGAGGCAGGAGGAGAGGAGGAGGGGGCAGGAGTAGGAGGAGAGGAAGAGGGGGCCAGAGGATGAGGGGGCAGGAGGCGGAGAAGGAGTAGGAAGAGGAGAAGGAGGAGGAGGGAGGAGGAGAAGGAGACAGGAGACAGGACACAGGAGGAGGAGGAGGAGGAGGAGGAGGAGGAGGAGGAGGAGGGGGCAGGAGGAGGGGGCAGGAGGAGAAGGCAGGAGGAGAAGGCAGGAGGAGGAGGAGGGACGGGGCCACGAGGCCGCATGCGAAGCGGGCGGAACGGGGTTCCGCCGCCGCTTCGGCAGAGCGCCGGGAGCGACCGCGCCATCCCGGCCTTACGTCGGGCCTGTCTCTCTATAGGAGGAAAACTCAAAACTAGTACAGAATAGTCTGGGGACATTTTTGTTTAAAAATCCTGTTGGGCTATTTTTGAATATTTTTGAATCTGTCTTATCTGTCGTCCAAAATCCGACTGTAGGGCGACATTCCCGACCCAATGATTGTCGTGGGGGGTCACCTCAGGTTCGGCAAAAACGTGGCAGCCCTTGCGCAGCCCCTGATAGATTTTGGCGACTCCATTTTGTTCCAGCCGAGCGCTTTCGCGCTCAAGTTCGGGCCCCCCGGCACCCTCACACATCGGTGCGGCTCGAAAAGTGGCGCGAAAAAAGACGGGGTCTGCGGCCCCGTGCGTGATTCTTTCACGATGCCTCATTTTCACTGCAGCGTCGGATCTCAGGGGCAGCCGGCGCCCCAAGGGGGCGCGGCGCGCCCTGCGGCCAGCCGGCAGCTGCAGCAGTCCCTCGGCTGCGTGCTGCAGCGGCACGCCGCGGACGCGGTCCCCGCGGCCACGCAGGCGCGGCCTTGGCAGGCCGCCGCCGCGCCCGCGCCCGCGCAGCCCGTGGCAGCGGCGCCGCCGCCGAGCGGGGCAGGAGCCGCGCCGCCTGGCGCAACCACGGGCTGCGGCGGGGCGCCCGCGCTGCTGCTGAAGGCCCGGCTGCGGGCCGCAGGGCGGGCCGATCGACGCCGCCCGAGCTGCGCGCGCGGGATTGCCGGGCCTGACGGGTCCCCGGGCGAAGCGCGGAGGGCGCCGGGCCTGCTGGCCGCCGAGGGCGCCACGCTGCATGGGGTCACTGCTGCCGCCCACGCCGGACGCCGCGCTGGCGCGGCGCCGGGCGCGGGGCTGCCGCGCCGGCTCCAGCGGGCCCCGGCGCCAGACTGGCGGCGCCAACGCGAGCCAGGGCAGGGGGCGCGAGGGCGGGGTGCGGGCGGAGGGGGCTGGCTGGCGCTGCCGCTGCGGGAGGCTCCGGGGGGAGGCGCGGGAGGCTCCGGGGGGAGGCGCGCTGGGCCGCGCCCGCGGCGGGGCAACCGCTTCGCGCGGGTCCCCGCGGCGCTCCCGGGCGAGCCCAGTATATAGAAGCTCTGGCCGGCGCACCCCCTCCCCTCGGAAGCGGCCGCCTGTTGGGCGTCGCTTCTTGGGGAATCCCGCCCCGTTGGAAGAACGGTGGTGGAAGCGCGCCGGCTCTAGGCTGCAGAGCAAAAGGGCGGCAAACGGGCCCGGGGCGCCTGGAGGGACCGAGGAGGAAGAGGAGGGACCGAGCGATGAAGCGAGCGAGCGTTCATACGGCCAACTGCTCGTAGGGGCGCGCCCGTTTGGGCGGGGCGAGTCGGGCCGTAGCAGCCTCCGTAGTCAGAATGTGAAACCGTGCTCGCGCACGATCCCTTCGCACGCACGTGCAGGGTCTCTATGCTGTGCCATGCCGCATTTTGCTGCGCAGTGTTGATCCAAATGGTATCGTTGAGCACAGTGCCGTCACACAGATACTTCCCCAGAGGGACCGAGGAGGGACCGAGGAGGAGGAGGAGGCGGAGGAGGATGATCAAGGAGGCGGAGGAGGAGTAGGCGGAGGAGGAGGAGTAGGCGGAGGAGGAGGATCGAGGATGAGGAGGAGGAGGAGGAGGAGGGTGAGGATGAGGAGGAACTCCTCGGGAGGGGGCTCCTCGGGAGGGTATGGCCCCAGACCTCCGACGAGTCGATATGTAGGGTCGCTGGGCCCCGGTTCCTGTCGACCCTCTTCCTGGGTGGTCCCCAAACGTGGTGGTGAGAACACCCGGTGGTGAGTTTTGGGCGATTTGGGTAATGGTTTTCGAGCGCTGGCTGGCCCAGGAAACGCAAAACCTCGTGGCGACCGCGTGTCCCCAAACCCGGTGGTGACCCAGAATTATTTTTTTGGGGAATCGGGGTCACCACCGGGTGTCTCACCACCTGGTTTGGAGACCACCAACTTCCCGGAACCCGTCGCTGTCTGGCCCGGAAGAGGCCTCCAAAGCCCGAACATGCGTAATACTCCAGACTGCGCACTCTTGCCGAGTCTCTGGAGGCCTGGCCTGGAGGCCCGACACACAGCAGGCACCTGCGATAAGACAGCCTGCCACAAGACATCCCGGGGCACATCCTGCGTCAACTCTGCGCGTCGTAAGGTGCCCACGGGGACTCAGCGGCCCCATCGGGAGACACGCATCTCATGCGAGGCACCCACTGGCAGGCCAGTTTCTACTTCGCTGCCCACTGCAGAGCGAGGCCACCCAAGAACCTTAGAAAGCCCAGGTTTTGCTGGAGACTGCTCGCCCCTGAAGAGCCTCCTCCTCTTCCTCCTCCACGAGCCTCCACCCCCTCCTCCAACCCCCCATCCGCCTCCTCTTCCTCCTCCTCCTCTTCCTCGTCCTCCTCCTCGCTGAAACCATCCCGCCACCCTCCGAAAAAGCCCTCTGGAACCCTACGGCGGGGGGTTCTGGACGGCTTCGTGGAGTTCTCGATCGTTTTTTTTTTGGGGGGGGGTAGCCGACCCCTGTCGAACCCTGGACTTTCTCGGACAACGCCCTCGACCTTCGAAAAGCTCATAAACCTCAAACCTCTCTGGGGCTAGGTCGGGCGTGTCACCCGACAGGCGGATTTTGCCAGAGAAATGAAACACTAACACAATACTCAAAGATAGCCCCAAACTGAGCCAAACTCGTGCCCAGACTATGTTTGGACTATTCTTGAATTGTCCTCCTGCAGAGTGAACTTACGACAATCGGCGGATCACCCGCACGCCAAGATGGCGCGGTCGCTGCCGGCGCGTTTGCCGTCGTAGCGGCGGCGGAGCCCCGTCCCGCCCCCACCGCGAGCCGCCTCGCGGCCCCGTCGCTCCTCCTCCTCCTCCTCGTCCTCCTCCTGCCCCCTCCTCCTCCACCTCCTCCTGCCCCTCCCTCCTCCTCCTCCTCCTCCTCCTCCTCCTCCTCCTCCTCCTCCTCCTTCTACTCCTCCTCCTCCTCCCTCCTCCCTTGAATCCTCCTGCATTCTTGAACCTTCCTCCTGTAGGGGGACATTCCCGACTCCACTCTGGGGCCTGGGCCCTCCTCGGGAGAGCCAGAGCGGGGGCGCCCGGACCGGATGCGCCGCACCTCGCCCTGGTACCGCCAGGTGTTGCACCGCCCGCACCGCCGGTTGCGCTCCGAGTTCTCGTGGCCGCACCGGCAGACCCACGCCCACGCCGCCTCGGCGGAGGGGCATGATGGGCCTGTTTTCCACCACCACCACCACCACCACCACCACCACCACCACCACCACCACCACCATAAGTTGGAGACCATAAGTTGGAGGGGGAGGGAGTCCTCCTCCTCCTCCTCCTCCTCCTCCTCCTCGTCCACTACCTCCTCCTCCTCCTCTCTCCTCCTCCTCCTCCTCCTCCTCCCTCCTCCTCCTGCTCCTCCTCCTCCTCCTCCTCCTCCTCCTCCTCCTCCTCCTCCTCCTCCTCCTCCTCCTCCTCCTCCTCCTCCTCCTCCTCCTCCTCCTCCTCCTCCTATCGTCCTCCACCTCCTCCCCCCTCCAACTCATGGTGGTGGTGGGTGGAAAACAGGCCCATCAGGGCACACTTTTGTTGTTGCACAGACACGCCATCAAGAGCCCGTCGCGGCAGAGGAGGGATGTCAGACCTGATGCGAGCGCACCTGCACCTGCAGGCCTAGGAACAATCATAAGTAGCGAACACACATGCCACATTTATCGGTCAACGCTTCCCCTCCCTGCAATCTTCAGAGTTGGCGGTGGGTCTGATGCATTGCACCTCGACCGCAGCCTCCTCCGCGCGTGACAACCTTGATGAGTTTGAGGGAGGAGAGGCGCATCCACTGATTCTTTCCCTCTGCCGTAGGTAGAACTGGCCATCGCTGGCACGTCCATTCCCTGTGTTTTTTTTCGGTTTCGTGCGTGAGTTGTTCGCCAATGGCAGATGTGCGAACGGATTTCTGGTGTCGGCGCTGGGCTAGGTTGAGCGTGTCCCCCTACAGGCAGATTTTGTGTGGAAAATAACACAAACTAGCTACTCTCACGTCGGGCATGTCCGCCTACAGGCGGATCTTGGGCGACAGTTCGAAAATTAGTCAGACCGTGATCCAAAACAGTCAAGCATAGTAGAACAATCGTCCCCTTGGTTTTTTTGGCTAATTTTGCATCTTCCTCCTGTGCAGGCACACGCACGACTTTCGGGGATGGACAGACCCCCCTTTAGCAAAACGTGGTTTAGTGAAAACGTCCTGAGGCCCAAACCTGGCGGGCGCAAGCCTGGAAAACAGCGCCCACGGCGCCCTTTCGAGAACCGAAAACGGACAACTCACTAATCGACGTGTCACTGTTGTTAACGGGCGAAGAGCGGCATAAAATAAACTTTTTCGCTGTCGGGGGCGCCTGTCCCAGGGCGGCTGGAAAGTTTATACCCTTACGGTGGCACCGTAGGGGTATAAACTTTCCAGCCGCCCAGGGACAGGCGCCCCCGACGGCGAAAAAGTTTATTCTATACCGTTCTTCGCTCGCTGATGTTGGGGGCTCTGTCCACCCCCGAGACTTCAGGCCACTCTCCCCGCCCCCCCTCCCCCCCCCGAGCGAGCACGCGGGGCGCCGGCGGCGGTGCCGGCGCACGAGGCGCCGCCCCATGTCTCTGGCGTGTGCAGGGCGCCGTGGCCCAGCGCGCCGCCCCGGGAGCTCTCTCCGCGCGGGCCTCCCTCGGGCGTTGGCAACACTGGGTTCAATGGAACCTGGTCTAGTGATTTGTGCCGGGGGCGCCGCCCCCCCCTTACCAGCCTCGAACGTATCCCCATCCCTAAGATTGACACGCCAAAAGGCGATGACAGTCTGAGGGATTCGCCCTCAAAAAACAAGGGAATCCCTAAGATTGGCATCGTGATGAGGAGGTGCCCAGCATAGGGATAGGGATATGTTCCAGGCTGGTAACCCCCTGTCCCATTTCCACTAACCGGAACTGCCGTCACCCGAAAAGAACCAGTTACGGCAAACCTGGTTTTTTGTGAATCTAGCCAATTGAGGGGCCCCAGGGCCCTACCACTAGCCGGGTCCCCTTACCCGGAGTCCTGGCTATACCCGACTCCCAGAGCGAGGGGCAGCGAGAGCCGGCGGCGACTCAGGATGAAAACCCGGTCCAGGGGAATGGGTCGAGACCTCCAGAGGCCGACGTTATGGAAAAATCATGACGTCGGGGTCTGGGAGGAGGGGGGGCCTCCGGGGACGAGGTCACCTCGGAAACCCTCCCTGGATCACTCGGCGGCGAGCAAACGGGGGGGAAGTGAGAAGGAGGTGGCCTTCTCAGAAGGCGGCGGGACTTCTCAGGAGCCCTCGCGCCTTCCGAGAAATGTGTTGCTATCTTCGGGGGGGAGGCTTCGGAGACTCCTCGGAAGGCTGGGGGGCTTCCGAACCTTCTGGGAAGGCCTTCTCCTTCTCTCTTCCGCCCCTCGCTCGCCGCCGAGATAGGGGGGGACCTGGCATAGGGGGGGATGCATCGACCTGGAATCGGCGATACATCGCCGATAGATCGGCGATACGTCCCCGATAGTGGATCCGCACTTGCCTCTGTGGGTTGGAGCTATCGGGCCCCTTATCGGCGATCTATGAGCATTTGGGAGTGAATACGTCCCCCCCTATGCCTGTACCCCACTATCGTTGCCCCTGACAAAGCTTGTGCTCGTGACGCTGTTTGGTCTCGCGTCCTCCTCCCCCTCCCCCTCGCTCACCCTCCTCCTCTGACGGGGGACGATGCAGGAAGCACCGGCTTCGGGGGGGTAAACATGGACCTGGAATCAGGTCGGGCCTGTCCTCCTGCAGGCGGATTCTGGACAAAGCATTAAAGACAAAGTCAAGCCAATGCGCCACAAATGTTGAAAAATACACAAAACATCGTCCCCCCACACAAAATTTGTTTGAGTATCTTTCAATCGTCCCCCTGCAGAGGGACATGCCCGACCTAAACCTGGCATCGGCGGTACCTCGCCAACAAATGCGCCACAATTGTTTTAAACATGCGCAAAACATCGTCCCCCCCCCCCACACACACATTTGTTTTGACCATCTGTCAATCGTCCCCCTGTAAAGGGACATGCCCGGCTTCAAAGCCTGGCATCGGCGGCAGATCGCCAGCACGCCGGCGCCAGGCCCCCGATATCACGAGCTAGCACGGGCCCGAGGCGGGGCGCTCTGTCGGGCCCCATATACCTCGGCGGGAAGGGTCAGCGATCGGGGGGCTGATGCGCCCCCTGGGGGGCCACAGGCGAACCCTACAGGGCAGCTTCTAATACATAGGGTTCTTAAACATATCGGATTTTCAACACATAGGATTCATTTATGAATCAATGTGTGCATGAGCTCATCGCTGTTTGTCATACTAGATCCCTGCATTTTCAATACATGATCCGCGCGCGGAGCATGTATTAAAACTGGCGCTGTACCCCCACCCCCCACGATTTCTGAGGGTGAGGGTGGGGCTCACTTCGTTCGGGAGCTCCCGAGCGAAGTGAGCCCCACCCTCCCCCTCAGAAATCGTGGGGGCCAGGGGTGTAGGGTTCGCATGTGGCCCCCAAGTCCCCACCATGAGCCTGTCGACCCCGAGTCTTGCCCCTGACCTCAGTGGGCCCTGGAAACGACAGGGCCGCTTTCTGCCTGTTCCGTTCTGTCGTTTTTGTTGCCGGTTCCACCGCCATTTGTTTGCCCGTTCTGTCGCCGATTTTTTTACGGCTCCGGCTCCGGCTCCGGCTCCAATTCCAGAGCCGGTTTTGTTGTCGCTTTCGGTTGCCATTGCGTTACCGCTTCCATGCTCCAGCGACACGTTTTCGGGAACGGTGACAGACGGCCCTGCGGCTTCCAGGGCCCACTGAGCCCTTGATCCAGGGCTGGATCTAAACGTTGTGTTTCGTTTTGTTTTCGAGTTGTGCTTCGTCTTGCTCTCCTCGTTTTCCTGTACCTCCCTGCCAAAACGAAAAATACAACACAGCCGAAGTCCAGCAAAACGGCGTTTAGGTCTAGCCCTGCCCTGATCTCGGCGGTGGACAAACCTCTCTTTAATACACCATCCTTCAATGAAAACGGCCTGGGACCGAAACCGACGGACCTGGCCCGCAAAAATGACGGCCGCGACGCCCTCTCGCGAACCGAAAACGGCCAATTCGCTAATCGACGTGTCAGGGTAGGAGATCTATCAACCTCCGATGATCCTCGCAGCCCACCGTGTGCGCAAAGCCCAGGCCGAAGCCGCCGAAGCCCATGCCGTCGTCGCTCATGCCCATGCTGTCGTCGCTCATGTACGGGTCCCCGTACGGGTCGCCTCGGCGGCGCAGGCTCTCCCACGACGTCGCCGTCGCCGTCGCCGTCGAAGTCGCCGTTGTCGTCGTCGTCGTCGTCGTCGTCGTCGTCGTCGTCGTCGTCGTCGTCGTCGTCGTCGTCATCATCGTCGTCGTCGTGGTCGTGGTGGTGGTCGTCCTCGTGGTCGTGGTCGTAGTCGTGGTCGTGGTCGTCGTGGTCGTCGTCGACGTCGTCGTCGTCGTCGGCGTCGTCGTCGTCGTGATCGTGGTCGTGGTCGCGGTCGTGATCGTGGTGGTCGTCGTCGTCGTCGACGTCGTCGTCGTCATCGTCGTCGGCGTTGTCGTCGTCGTCGACGGTGTCGTCGTCGTCGGCGTTGGGAGGGGTTCGAAGCATGCACCGAGTCCTCTGGTCGGCCAAGGGGCTCGGTGTGCAGACGCCCCAGCTTCTCGGCCTGTAGGACGCTTCAATGTCGATGCGCCGAAGTGCTTCGCCGATCTTCTCGGTCCCTTGTCCGATCAAAAGACCTGGTGTATACATCGCGTCCCTCCGAGGCGTCCTCGTCGGGGCCAGCCACGAGGAGACGCCAGCCAGGCCTGGGCCACCAGGCAGGAGGATCCCCGCCCTCCAGAGGCTTGAGCATGTCTAGCCCGAGGCCCCTCAAAACGAGTCGGGCCTCAAAACGAGTCGTGCCCTTGCTCCTCCCATTCTTCTCCTCCCTATTCATGCCGTGTGGCGGCATCAGCCGCTTCCACATGTGGTCAAGACGAGTTGTCGCGACCCAGGGCTGCCTTTCTGAGTCGAGCGACATGTCGGCCTGACGCTGTTCTTGAAGGGGCCCCAGGACACACAAATAAATACACACAAATAAAAATAGTCCCCATATTTTCCCACATGTTCTGGGTTTCTGTCTTCTCCCCCGCTTCCCATATTTTCCCATAGTTTCTGGGGAATCGAGGATTAATTGTGTCTGTGTGCTTTTTCCTCTCCTGAGTTCTATCAGCCACGGGCGCGCTCAAACGCAGGCGAGGCCCACCGCAGCAGAGGTGGGCACACGGGCTCTGCAGAAGTATTTCCACATGCTTCAGTTCGCACGCTTTGATTCTACAGTGGGTGCAGGACCCTGTCGGGCGTGGTTTTTTTTGCGAAGCGTGTCGCTCGACGATGCGTCGACCGCGCGGTTACATTGAAGTATACGTTGTGTTCGTGTCGTTGCGCCGTGGCCACAGAGCAATCTTACCCGTACGGTGTTGCATGCGTTGCCGCTGCGATTCCTCCCTCCTCTTCCCCCTCCGCCTCCTCCGTCTCCTCCTGCTTCTCCTCCTCCTCCTCCTCCTCCTCCTCCTCCTCCTCCTCCTCCTCCTCCTCCCCCTCCCCTCCTCCTCCTCCTCCTCCTCCTCCTCCTCCTCCTCCTCATCCTCCTCCTCCTCTTCCTCATCCTCCTCCTCCCTCCTCCTTCTCCTCCTCCTCCTCCTCCTGCCGACCACGCTGTAAATCAAAGGGGGCCGAGCGGTTATTCACTGTCCCTGGGTGCGTGACTGAAATGGCACTCCGCGATGCGGATGCTTATTGTTGTTGGTCGTTGTTTGTGCGTATGTGTGTTTGTTCGTTGTTTGCGTTTTTGTCATTGTTTGTTGCTGTTTGGCGCCGTTCCCTCCGCGACCCGGCCATTGACACACCCGCGACCCAACCCGCGACCCACCCGCGACCCACCCGCGACCCGCCCGCGACCCACCCGCGATCCACAACGCGACCCGCCCGCGACCCACCCCGCGACCCTTCCGCGACCCGCTCGCGACCCACCCGCGATCCACCCGCGACCCGCCCTCCCGCGACCCACCTGCGACCTACCCGCGACCCACCCGCGACCCGCCCGCGACCCACCCGCGATCCACCCCGCGACCCGCCCGCGACACACCCGCCCCACCCCCGACCACCCGCGACCCTGACCGCGACCCACCCCGCGACCCGCCCGCGACCCACCCGCGACCCCGCCCGCGACCCACCCGCGACCCACCCTCGACCCACCCGCGACCCCGCCCGCGACCCACCCATATTGCTTTCACGAAGAATCGGTGCCTGTGGCGGGCTCGTTGTATAGTTTGTGAAAATCACGCGCCTGCGGCGGGCTCTCCAGAGCATCGCAGACTGCTACCGTCCCCGTCGCCCCCTGACTCTTACCCGCGGCTGCGGGGTGCTACGTTCTGTGACCCCCGCCGTCCCGCTACCCCCGCAGAGCGGTTAAAAACATGCTTGCATGGTCTTCCGTTCGCCCACGCGCTCCGAAGTACGGCACGAGAGAGCGAGTGGAAGCAACGGCCCAGGGACATGGACATCTCTTGGCCCCCGGGGGGCCCGAATAGATCCAAATCCACCGCCTGCCGCCGAGGTCGAGGAGGAGGAGGCTGAGGAGGAGGAGGAGAAGGAGGAGGAGGAGGGGAGGAGGGGGAGGAGGGGAGGAGGAGGAGGAGGAGGAGGAGGAGGAGGATGAGGAGGGGAGGAGGAGGAGGAGGAGGAGGAGGAGAGGAGGGGAGGAGGAGGATAAGGAGAGGAGGGGAGGAGGAGGAGAAGGAGGAGAGGAGAGAGGAGGAGGAGGGGAGGAGGAGGGAGGAGGAGGAGGAGGAGGAGGAGGGAGGAGGGGAGGAGGAGGAGGGAGGAGGAGGAGGAGGAGGAGGAGGAGGAGGAGGGAGAGGAGGAGGAGGAGGAGGACAAAGAGGAGGAGGAGGAGGAAGAGGAGGAGGAGGAGGAGGAGGAGGATCCTCCTCCTCCTCCTCCTCGCTCGCTCGCTCTTGCTCGCCCTGCTTGGGGGGCGGAGGCCCCCAGGCGGGCGTCGCAGGATATCATCTGAACCCTTGGCAGCACGCTGGGACCCCCTCGAGCTGATCCCTACCCCTAAGTTAAGATCGGCTTAGAGATGTGGTGATGCCAATCGTAGAGATAAGGTTAGGTCGGGCATGTCCCCCTACAGGAGGATTTGGACGACAAATGCAAAATAGGCAAAACAAATCCACAGCATAGTTCAAATATAATAGAAAAAGCGCCCAATGATTCTATGTTTTACGATTCTTGAATACTCCTCCTGTAGAGGGACGTGCCCGACTTCAGGGAGGTGAGAAGGGGCGGGCCCTCTCAGAAGGCTCGGACGTCCCCTGGCCTTCTGAGGAGTTTCCGAAGCCTTCCTCGAAGACACGGGAAGCTGCTCGGAAGGCGCGCAGGCTTCTGAGAAGTCCCGCCGCCTTCTGAGAAGGCCTTCTCCTTCTCACTTCCCTCCTCGCTCGCCGCCGAGTCATCGCGACCAGACGCTCTTTCTCAACCCGGGCATCCCTGAGGCCAGGAAGACACTCGGAGGCCTACAGGTGGGCACCATCACCAAGATTGGCGGCGTGCCTCCACCGAGGGAAGATGATCCCGATCTCGGCGATGGCGGTGACGTTCTGGGCTCCTGAGGCCCAAAGACTACCACCAACACCAGACTCTAGGATCATCTTCACCCGGTGGAAGCGCCCCCCTGTGTTGGTGTTGCAAGCCTCCAAAGCGTCAAGAGATGACCCGCACCGTGAACAGCCAGTCCCGAGGGCAGGGTCGAGAGCTCCGCGCGAGCCAACTTCGCGTCAAAAACAGACGACGGCCGAGATTCGGGAAGGGGGGAGGGCTCACGGCAAGTTCGTGTCGTGACGACGCTAGCGTTGACTTCTGACACCGCGCGAAACCTTCATCCTTGGGCGATCGCGGCTTTCCGATATAGCGCAGATCTTTCGACATCGGCCGATTCCAGACCACCGGCGGCGCTCAACCCTGAACGCCCGCGCTGGGGTCGCCACCGCTTCAGCACGGCGCGGGCATACCCTAACCCTTCAGTAAGATCCGCAGGCAAGATGTTGCCGATGAAATTCCCAACCCAGGGTAACATTTGGGGAAGTCTTTTCAGAAGCTCATTCTAACATACAACACCTCGGTTTAGTAGCATCCAGTGGCATGTATTGAGCATCCAGTGGCATGTATTGACCTTGTAGCTGCCTTTGGCGGCCTCCGGTGGCCGTTCAGTAGCCTGCACAAATATCAAACAGGGTATCAATGAGCTTCCAAAACGACTCACTTAATAGAATGGCCAAATCTCTCAGTCATACGTCGAGCCCAGACGGCGTAGGGGAGCAAGGAGAGAGGAGAAGACATAGGTACGTACACAGGCCCCCCACGACATCTGTATCTATTTTCCGCCCGCGAGCCCCAGAGGTCCCGAGCCCTTGCCCAGGGTACCTGTGCGTCCCGGCGGCCAGGCTCAGCTTGCTTCGTGGCCCCGGGGCCACAGGATTAACCAGCCTCGAGCTGATCCCGACCCCTGAGTTAAGATCCCAGCCTCGAGCTGACCCCTACCCCTAAGTTAAGATCCCAACCTCGAGCTGATCCCTACCCCTAAGTTAAGATCCCAACCTCGAGCTGATCCCTACCCCTAAGTTAAGATCGCCTTCGAGATGAGGTGATGCCAATCATAGGGATAGGGTCAGGTCGGGCATGTCCCCCTACAGGCGGAACTTGGACGAAAAATAGAACATGTCCAAAACAGACGCAACAAATATTCAAAACATACTCGAAACATCGTCCCCATATCTTTTTTTCTGACTAGTTTTGCATCTTCCCCCTGTAGAGGGACATGCCAGACTAAAGGATAAAGGGGTCTGCCTCAGGCTGCTGGCAGATAGCCCCCCCTGGCCGAGAACGAGCAGAACTCCGTGAGACAGCACCAATTAGTCCACCCGAGGGCTGGGCACTGGCACCCCATGGCTCCCGCATGCCCCCGGTCGCCGTAGCCGTCGGAGTCGCTGCCCGCCCCGTACATGGGATGTCCTCCGCAGGGCGCCGGGAGAGTCCTCAGACATTTCCACCTGGAGATCCTGGCGTCGCACCTTTGTTTTGGGCCAGGCGTTTTCGCATGGATTCGGGCCCTGAGGCCCTCACAGATCGATCCGGCTCGAAAGTGCAGCATGGGCATGAGGTCCCAGGATCTGGTCGCGTTTTTACCCGATGCGACAATTCTTTCGCGTCGTCGGATATCAGGGCAGGGGGGGGTCACCACCAAAGGGGTCGTCACCTCCTCCAAGAGAATACCGTAACAAGAACTACTAGATCCTCGACTCTCGAACCTCACTTGGTGCAGTACCGATCTCAACCAATTCTTACTTGCAGCGCGTTTTGACGCTGGGTCCACTTCAGGGCAGTAACGGCATGTATCTACAGCGAACTGAACCAATGACACTGTGTAAGACGAACGCTTCGCAACTGCAAAATGCGCCTGTCACCGATAACCATTGGATGTGGCGAACTTGCCAGAGTGTCCGTACAATAGCTGTATGCCTGATGTGATCCAGACAAGGTTGACTTTCAAATAGATACTTGAGGATGCACGTCGAGGTGCAATTTAGATACAGTAGCTCGCAGAGCGAGAATCAGAGAAGTAGTCTCGATGTAAAGTTGTGAGAACTCGTTCGCGGAGTTCGCAACCTATCACTGTACGGCCGTAAGGCTGGGACCGCCCCCTATCATATACGCTTCGTCAATCGACTCTTGCACACACAGGGCGCAAAGTGGACCCAGATGACGCGCTGCATAGACAACGTAGCAACCTCGGGATGCGCAGCGTTCGCTGATGCGTGGCGAAAAGGCGCCCGGTGGAATCACCAAGGCAGCAGCAGCAGCATGAGTTGGCAGAGGGATGCCGTGGCCTGGCAGCGCGCGCCGACGCGCACGCGCCCCGGCACAGAACAACAACCTGCGCGGGGGCACCAGGCTGATCTCGCACACGGCCCCCGGTTGGTTCACACGCGGCACGCTCCTCTGCCACTGCAGCGCAGCGGCAGAGGAGCGACGCACACAGATCCACGCAGCACGCAAGAGCAGAGGCAGCGGAGAGGGAGAGCCCCTGAATCCCGAGCGTTCCTGGGGGCCTGGATCCCCTCCCCGGGACCGCTGTGCACATCGGGGCAGGCTTCCTGTCTATCCCCGGGCCTGGGAAGGGCCCCCAGATGTTGAAAGCAGCAGAAAGTGGGCCGTCGTTCATGTGCTCGCGGCAGCAGGAGCCCCTCCAAGTTCGGACGTCAGATGTGGGCTTAGGTCGGGCGTGTCCCACCTACAGTCAGATCTTGTAGGACAAATGAAGACCAGTCTGTAAACATCTAAAACAAGAAAATCAGACAATCGTTCCCATGTTTTGTTTTTACGATGCTTAAAATAATCCTCCTGTGCTGTAGAGGGACAGGCCCGACTGAAATGTAGGCCCCTTGTGATGTTGCTCCCATCGTAATTGAGGACCCAAACCCGGAAGCACCTTCGAACAACTAGAAAAGTGTCGAAACAGGGTCGAACGAGTATCGCCTCCCAGAGCCCGACGCATGAAAACCCTCCAACTTTGGTACGTCCTTCGTGCTCGAAATCCTTTATGATGGTTCAGGCTGAAGTAGGTTGGAGCATCATGAAGTGCGGGCGCGACCGCAAGAAACCCTCGCAAGAAGCCCAAGCCTGAGAACCCGCGCGAGAAGTGCACCTGAGGGGAAACCCGGAGCACCCTGAACGCAGCATCTCCTCCAACGGCCGCGGGAAGTCACCGCGCAGCGCGAGGAGCGGAGAAACCCAGGATACCCTGAGGAAAAGCATTATGGTTTCTTGACGCGCGCCCCCAGTGTATTTCTGGATGCCCCAATCCCAATCAGCTGCAAGCGCACCCCTCCCGTAGAGAGAGACATGCCCGACTCCAACCTGAGATTACCCCATGATTTGCGGCAGGCGATCCCGCCCTGGATCGAGGGGGCGGACAGGGCCACCTTTGGCAGAACACCCTTTGGTGGGCGAGAACGACCCGGGGCCAGACCTTGGCCCAAGGTCTGGCCCGCCAGCTCCAAACACCGACGCCACCCCGATCCCCGCATCCGTGCCCGGCACCCTCTCAACGACGCCCCCCTCCGGCGTAAAACCAATAACACATCTTTGTGTTCATGTGTTTTTACCTGTTCTGATTGGCGGGCGCAGGCGAACGACCCTCAGGACCCTTGGCCCTGGACAAAGCAGCCCGGGGCGCGCCCTGGCCAACGCTGCTGGGGGCGGGGCCCCGTCGTGGCCACGAGGAGCCCCCCCCCCCCCCCCACCAGGAGGCCCAGGCTGGCCACCAAAAAAAAACCGTCCAGGAGGAGGGAGGGAGGAGGAGGAGGAGGAGGAGGAGGAGGGGGAGGAGGAGGGGGATGATGATGATGATGATGATGAGGAGGAGGAGGAGGAGGAGGAGGAGCTTGAGGAGACGGCGGAGGGGGAGGAGGGGGATGATGATGATGATGATGAGGAGGAGGAGGAGGAGGAGGAGGAGGAGGAGGAGGAGGAGGAGGAAGCTGACCAGAAAATCTCGAGGCGAAGCTGGTCGTGGCGACGAGCCCAAATCCCCTCGAGCGGTGCAAAAATCATGTCGGGACGCTGTTCGTCATTTTTGGTCTCTGAGAGGCCCTTCCTGGGTTTCGGGACCGTAAAAAAACGATCCGAGACGAAAAACCGGTCCCGGGGCATGGGTCGAGACCTCTGGAGGTCGACGTAATGCAAAAATCATGACGTTGGGAGGGCTGTCCAGGACGAGCAGCTGCATCGGGACCTCCTCCTCCTCCTCCGATGCCGGGCTCGTGGCAGAGTCCTGGCAGAGGATAGCCGTGCCGCCCGGGCCAGCCGCGCCCAGCGCCCCGCCCGGCCGGGCCCCGCCCGTGCGGCATGCCCAGCGGAGGACGGGCGGGCACTGCAGCAGCGGCCGCAACGGGCTGCTCGGGCTCGGGCTGCTCCTGCCGGAACTTCACGAGCCGCACGGACACCTCGGACGCCGTTGCGACTTGCTGGCGCCGTGCAGCACGTCGACGAGAGAGAGAGAGAGAGAAAAAAAGAAGTTCAAAGATCGAGAGGGGCGAATCTCGAGAGCGCAACTTCATGCCTCTTGCATACACGTAGAAACTGTACCCGTGTAGTATACGCGTACAATCACGTATACATATATATATATATATATATATGTATATATATATATGTGCATATATATATATATAGATATATGTACGTATATCTATACACATAAACATACGCATGCACACATGCACGCACACTGCTCTGCCCTTTCTGGGACTCCTTGGGCGCCCTCGCCTTCACGGCTGGATCCGACTCGAAGTTCTGGCCGGCACGCATCTGACGCTGGGGCCGGGGCCGAGTGTGGACCCTTCGGGGCTCGAGTTGCGCCGCAGAGCACGAGCGCGCGCAGACGTACTGCCTCGGTGCTGGCCGCGCCCCGAGCCCAGATCGCTTCGCACCGAGAGAGAGAGAGAGAGAGAATCGCAACGGAGGGTTTGGGGCCTCCTCCGCCTCCTCCGCCGCCTCCCCCTCCGCCTCCTCCTCCTCCTCCTCCTCCTCCTCCTCCTCCCTCCTCCTCCTCCTCCTCCTCCTCCTCCCCCCTCCTCCCCTCCTCCTCCTCCTCCTCCTCATCCTCCTTCTCCTCCTCCTCCTCCCTCATCCTCTCCTCCTCCTCCTCCTCCTCCTCCTCCTCCTCCTCCTCCTCCTCCTCCTCCTCCTCCGCTCCTCCTCCTCCTCCTCCTCCTCCTCCTCCTCCTCCCTCCTCCACGGGGCAGGTCGGTGGCGCCCCGTGGCCATCACAAGCGGGTCCGCGGGGCGAAGAGCTGTCCCCTGGGGGGAACGGGTTTGGAGGCAACGGAGTCTGACCCACGTAGCCGCCAAGACACGACTCGGGGTGAAGAAGCCCGTCGGGCAAGCGGTCCAGACCTCCAGGGGCGCGGCTTGCGAACCAGAGCAGGCACGGCGTCGGGGTGTGGGATCGTGCGGGGATCCTGCGAGTCTCGACGTCAGCTGCGCTCGGAGGGCACCAGCGGGGAACACGACGGGCTTCGGGGCCCTCCAAAGCATCGGGTCTGCCTACATTTGGGAGTCCCAAAACGGCGCGGTGACTGACCGTGCGGTGACCTCGAAATCCTCCCAGACCTCACCGCACGGTCCGTCACCGCACGGTTTTGGGACCCTGGAGGCCCCTGTCGCCCGAGACATCCTCGGAGAAGGACTCGAGTCCCAAAACCGTGCGGTGACCCCGAATCCCCACCGACTCACCGCACGGTGTGGTCACCACACCGTTTGGGGGCCCCCGATACATGGCGCTGAGTGCGCTCTCCGGAAACGCTGGCCCCAACAACCTGAAGGACACGGAGCTCGGCCGCACGGTCCGCCAGCGCCCGCATACAATGGAAGACCCTGGACGGCTCGGCTTGAGGAAACGCGGAGGTCACCAGGACAGGGATGGATGGAGGGCAGCAGGCAAGGAGATCGAGGGGACGCTTCGATCTGAGAATTGTTTCTCGCGGGCGCAAGCGGACGCGCAGGCGCCGAGTCGAAAGGTCCGGGCCACGGGCCGATCTAATTGGCAACGCGCAAGCCGAGAAGCACAGCAGCGACCGAGCCCGAAATCAGAACCTACCGCCGGTGGGGCAGCTGGCTGGAGCTGAGCGGGCTGAGCTGATCTGGGTGATCGGCGCAGCCGTAAAAGATGGCGCCCGCAGTGCGGACCATACCAGGTGTTGAGCGTTTAGGGGTCAGTTTTTTTTTTTTTGAGCAAGGACCGACCGTCCTGGCATTCCTATAGGTCTGCCACGACCTGTTGCTAGAAACCGAACACGTGCTAAGAACAAAAGCAAGATTCTTAGAACAGAGGCCCGATGTGCTAAAACAAGACCGTCTCGGCCCGAAAGGATTCTAAGAACCTCTCGTGCAGACCACAAGGGGTTCTTAGAACATTCTTCGGTGGGCATACATCGAAGAGTGACCCTGGGTAAGAGGCACCTCTGGTGCGCGGCTTCCTGGGGGCCCAGGGGGGACCAAATACCATCGCGCAAGAGGCCACTGCCGCATCGCCTTCGGCGATCCGGGGACCCCATGGGGCCCGCACCAAGGGTCACTCCAGCGAGAGGTCACTCTTTCATTTAGGTCGGGCCTGTCCCCCTACAGGCCGATTGAACTAAACATAGGCAACACATATTCCCCAAATTGTCAAAAATAGTGAAAAAAATCGCCCCCGAATATTTGTTGTACCACTCTTGAGATTTCCCACTGCAGAGGCACAGGTCCGACTTTATCTTACATGTAGTCGACGACAGGCGAGCCAAGACGCTTCGCCACTGCTCGCCTTCCGGCGCGAGGCGCCCGCGCGCCGACCCGGGGCGCTCCCGGGCGTGGCGCGGCCAGGACACGCCGCGCGCCCGGCGAGCCGCGCGGCGCGCCAGCGGGAGCGCGCTCGCGCCACCGCCCCCGCGCCGCCGCCCCGCTCGGCACCCTCTCGTGGGACGCACATGGACATACTAATACTATGTCCTCCTTGGAGGCGCGCGTCCGACCCGAACATATAGTATACCCATCTTGTAGTATATCGTTTCCCGAGCGGTGTGGCCAGAAAGCGCCCGCCACGACGCATATACTATAAGATTTCTCGGTGCGCGCGTCGCCCCTGGGGGGGCGACGCACATATAGTATAAGTATGTTGTGGTGTTGCCGATCTCGCGACACTCTCGGGCGACACCGCGAGCCTTTAGATCTGGGTCGGATCCTGTCCCCCTACAGAGGGGGGATTGTGTACGAAAAAGAACAACAATACCCCAAGAATGTATAACAATACCAAAAATAGTCCCCAGAGTAATTTTTGAGCATTTTTGAATATTCCTCCTGCAGAGGGACAAGCCCGACTTAACCTTAGATAAGGAATCCAAGGTCTGGACGCCGGTGGAACTCCAATCGAGGCTTGGCCATGGAGATCACCACCGCCCTCATCCGACAAGGAATCCTCCAGGGTCTACAGCATCCTGAGCACGCATTCCTCCTGAGGCGCATCTTCCCGTGGCATCAACACGCGGACACAAGGTGAGGACTGGGTGGGACCGACGAGAGCGCAGGCGGAAGCGCGCCGGGGAGGGGGAGGGGGAGGGGGAAGAGGGAACCGGAGGAGGGAGAAGGAAAGAAGGAGGGGAGAAGGGTGAGGAGGAGGAGGAGGAGGAGGAGACAGTGAAAAATGACTTGTTCCCGATGTCCCAGATATGGGGCTCTCGCTACTCCCCATAGGCCACGTATGGCATCTTGCGGTTACAGGGAAGCCTCCGCCTCGCTCGCTCCCTTCCGCCTCCTTCCTCCCCTCATCAAGCGCAGACCGCTCCTGACCAGACTCACTCGCGCTCATGTTACACGTACACAGGGTCACGCACACTCAGACCCACTCACATTCCGACTCGCTCACGCTCAGATCATTCATAAACTCAGACTGACCTGCACTACTAAACCTTCACACCAGCGCAGCGCACGTATTCTTCCGCTTGGCCAGAAGAGCCTCCCGAGGCTTGAAGAAAAGAAATAGAGAACGAGAGACAGAGAAACCAAACAGCCGCAGCAAGGCCGCAATGCGCTCCCACGCCGCCTCCCATAGTGCCGAATGCTATTCCAAGAGGCTCTCCAGAAAGCCACTGGGAGACAACACGCGCCGAAACATGTTACTACTACGCCAGAAGGGGTCAATATGTTGTTTGCGCGTGCGGTGTATCGCGCTGGGGATGGGCGAGGGCAACGGATCACAAGTGTGGTGATCCTTTCAGTCTGCTCTTTACTCTCTGCGCTCGGTGTTCTACTTCCGACTCTCCACTACCTCCTGTCTTCTTGATGTCTCTACTCCCTAAGCAACCTCTGTTTTGGCAGAAGACTCCACACAACACCAACACCAAGACTCCACACAACACCAGGAACTCGAACCGAGCATCGGACAGAAATTGCAGCGACGCGCTTGCAGTCTCGGGGCCCAGAATCCCAGCCGCCCACCGAATTCAGCGGCACACTTCTGGCCAAACCTCCAAGAGGACACCGTCAGCACGAGTGCCGATTGGGGAACAGCTCTCAACGGGAAACAGCTTTTGCCCGATAGGTCTGCTTGACACGAGAAGTACGGTGAGGGCATTGGGTAAGGATCCAATGGATAAGGAATCCAGGGTCTCGAAGCCAGTGGAACTTCGATCGCGGAATGGTCATGGATATCACCGCCGCCCTTGTTTAGATAAGGAGGCTTCCAGGTTCTGCAGCCTCCTGCGCACATTCCTTAACCAACGCCCCCTACGGCAGCAGGAAGAGCAAACTCTGCTCTTCTTCTTGCTCCCAAGACGTGTCCAGAAATGCCTCCGAGAATACACCCGGCCCCGCGACGGCGGAGGGGTGGCCGATGACCAGCCCCAGACCGCCCTGCGACAGCCCAAGGCTTAGGTCGGGCATGTCCTCCTACGGGCGGATTTGGGACGAAACATGAAAAATACCCCAACATACCCAAAACTAGTCAAAGATACTACTCAAAAAATCGTCCCCTGACTATTTTTTTACAATTTCTGAATACTCCTCCCGTAGAGGGACAGGCCCGACTTAACCCAAGGCTCCCGCCAGACGCCCTCCAAGGAACCTAATACAAGGCTTAGGTCAGGCGTGTCCTCCTCCAGGCAGATTTTACACGGAAACAAAAAAAGCCAAGCAATAATCAAGCAAATCCTCAACATATCGTCCCCAACTATATTTTTACCAATTTTGGATACTCTTCCTGTAAGAACAGGCCCGACTTAACCCAAGGCTCCCGCCAGGCACCCTCCAAGGATCCCCAATCCCAGGCTTCAGTCGGGCATGTCCCTCCACAGGTGGAATATTCAAACATATGGAAATTTAGGACGATGTTTGGAAATGTTTAATGTCTAGTTTGCAGTTGTTGTTTGACGTTGTCTAATTTGTCTATAAACATCCGCCTGTAAAGGGACACGCCCGACCTCACACCACGGCCTCGAAGCGGCCCCACGGCTCTTCCAGACGGGCCAATGCGAGTTGTCGTCGGGGACGCCCGGCAGAAACACCGACGCCCCGGGAGCGACCCCTGGAGAGTCCATGGGGCGCTCTGGGGGCCCCTGGGCACGGGGCAGTCGGGAAGGAGCTGCGGAGGCCAGCCTTCGTCTGGTCAAACTGATCAAGCTTACAATAGAAAAATCGTCCCCAGACTATTTTTCACAATGTTGGAATACTCCTCAGGTAGAGGGACACGCCCGACCAAATACCAGGCCAACACGGCTCTGAAGCGGCCCCACGGCTCTTCCAGACGGGCCATCTGCGATTGTCTTCGGGGACGCCGGGCAGAATAATGGATCCCCCCCGGAGCGACACCTGGTCTTCGGAGGAGGAGGAGTAGGAGTAGGAGAAGGAGGAGGAGCAGGAGGAGGAGGAGGAGGAGGAGGAGGAAGAGAGACGGTGGGGGAGGGGGAGCAAGAGGACGAGGAGGCGGAGGAGGAAAAGGAGGAGGAGGAGAAGGAGGAGGAGGAGGAGGCGGAGGAGGAACAGGAGGAGGAGGAGGAGGAGGAGGGGGGGCTGCCGCGGGAAGGAGCTCCGGAGGCCAGCCTTCGTCTGGTCCGCGGGCCAGTAGGGCACCCAGCGCAACTGCTCCAGCATGTTGCCGAGAGCCGCCTCGACTTGGACCTCCACCGCGGGAGCACGTCCACACCCAGCCGCCTTGGAGTCGTGACCCAGAACCGTCTGGGAGCGGTGGATTCGAACATCTGCCAGCCCCGTGGGCAGCAAAATCTCAGCATCTGCCCACATCTCCAGCGGACGGATGTGTTTGAGGGGGAATTGGGACACACAAATAAATACACACAAATAAAAAGATTCCTCATATTTTCATATATTTTCTGGGTTTCTGTCTTCCCACCCACTTCCCATATTTTCCCATATTTTCTGGGGATCGAGGATTAATTGTGTCTGTGTGTTTTTCCCCTCCTGAGAGTTATCTCAGCGTTTTTTTTTCAACTTCGGCCTCCATGGGCCGCTCCCGGACCCCATTGGACAATCAAACTGTGTGATGGCCCAAACGTGCCATTGGACGACGCATCTCCGAGCAGGCCGGTCCAGATCTCGGAGGCCCGCAGACTCAATGGATGAGTGCATCGGAGGTTTGGGTTGGAAATCCGACGCCGTCGAAGCAACAAGAAGAAACGACGCCGTAGACAGATCACGAGTGGACCCTCGACCACATCTTGCTGCAACGTCTCCCCGGCCAGACCCATCACAGAGGGCCTCGGGGCCGAACATGGAATAAGAAGCGTCAACAAGATAAACATTCGGAGCTCTGCCCAGATTGCTTGAATCGGCGCTGGACCTAGCGCGCCAGGGATCGCAAATGGAGATTAGCGCCGATTCAGGAAACCCGCACGGAGCTGTGAAATAGTTGTGTGCATGCAAAAGCTTCCTCTCGTTCTGCTTCCACGCAGGGAAAGTGATTTTGCTTGCTGTGGCTCGCGACGCCCAAATGTCAGGATCCGCTGCTCCCCAGGGCGCCCGGGGCAAGACTCCAAAAGCTGTGGATGTGGAGGCTGATGCGCGTTTCTGTATTTTCGGCGACGATGGGCATAAGTGGGGGGGGGGGGGGGGAAAGGCCAGGGGGGGAGGTATAACGTAACGCCTCCCCCGCCGTGCGCACGGCGGCAGTGCCCGGAGCGCCTTGGGGGGGGCGGGGGGGCTGGGGGCTATAATGCCCACGATGCCCCAAGCAATACAGAAACACGCTCTTGCCCCCCGCGGCGCAGCGCGGCCTGGACCCGGCCAGCTCCGGCGTCGTGGCCGGTTCTGGCCTGGAGCCTCTGCGCCAACTCCGACGCGGCGACCTGGGCACCGCCCGTCCCCGGACCCCTCCTCTGAGAGGCCTGTCTCCACCACCACCAAATGTTGGAGGGGGAGGGGGTCCTCCTCCTCCTCCTCCTCCCTCCTCCTCCTCCTCCTCCTCCTCCTCCTCCTCCTCCTCCTCCTTGTCCTCCTCCTCCTCCTCTTCGTCCTCCTCCTCCTCCTCGTCCTCCTCCTCCTTGTCGCCGCGGCGGCCCTGACGACACGCCATGCTTTGCAGAAGAACAGCGTGTCGCTCCGCCCCGCGGGGCGGGCTGCTCGGAGGGGCTCGGGACACTCTCGCTGCCGCTTGGGGGGCTCGGCCGTGGACAGCGAGCCGCGCCGAGGCGCGGTGGGCCACAGCTGGCGGATCGACACGCTGTCCCAAAACATTCTCCCCTTCCTCCACCTCCTCCTCCTCCTCCTTTTCCTCCTCCTCCTCCTCCTCCTTTTCCTCCTCCTCACCCTCTTCCTCCTCCTCCTCCTCCTTTTTCCTCCTCCTCCTCCTCCTCCCTTTCCTCCTCCCCCCTTTCCTTCTCCTCCTCCTCGTCTTCCTCCTCCTCCTCCTCCTCCTCCTCCTCTTCTGTCTCCGTGACATGGCTTACGGATCGTGAGCGCCAGACCCAGGGATTCGAGGGAGGGTGATCCCCGAAATGTGAGGCCGATACCGCCCGATTTGGCGACGGCGGCGGGCTGCATGCAGGGCGCACGCACGCACGCGCAGAGGAGCGAGCTTCGCCGGCGCTGGGACGTCCCACTCGGCGGGGCCGCCCGCCCAGCTGGGCCGCTGGGCGCGATCATCCTTTCTTTTGTGGTATCTGTCTCTGTCTCTGTCTCTGTCTCTCTCTCTCTCTCTCTCCCTCTCTCTCTCTCTTTGTATGTATGTCTCTCGTTTTCTCAATCTCTCTGTCTGTCGATGTATCCATGTATGTCTATATATATAGATGTATATATATATATACATATGTATATATATATATATATATATATATATATATTTATACATGTATGTTTTATGTTATAGATAACCGCATTTCCCCATCAGAGTTTCCTCTGTAGGGGTCCTAGCGGATTCTGAAGGGTTGGGATTCGTTCGGCAGGATTTCGGTAGCCGGTGGCCAGGTGCCCAGGTGCCCGTGGGTGCCCAGTGCCCCAAGATTTCGGCGGCCGGTGGCCGGGCGCCCGGGTGCCCAGGTGCCCGTGGGTGCCCGGTGCCCCACGGTTTCGGTAGCCGGTGGACGGGTGCCCGTGGGTGCCCGGGTGCCCAGCAGCCCTATAGGCCTATAGCCCTATAGTCCTATAGCCCTATAGACATATAGCCCTATAGCCCTATAGTCCTACAGCCCTATAACCCGTATAGCCCAATAGCCCTATAGCCCGTATAGCCCAATATCCCTACAGTCCTATAGCCCCATAGCCCGAGCAAACATTGGATTGGGCTTTTCTCTCAGATCATGAAATATACGGCGGGAAAATCGCCAATCTTCTGAGTTACGCGCTTTGATACATAGCTACCTCACTCTGAGTTGATACTCTCCCTGTCCAGCAGGTATCGGCGTCCAGCCTCGTCTTCGCCATCTGATTATCTACGCGCCTGTTTGGGGTTTCGGGAAATCACATGCAACAAAATACACGGGCGCGTCGTCGCACACGCATGTCAGCATTCTTATGCAAAGCCGGCGGATTGGCGCGGATTTTTAAATCGAAATCCACGAAGTTCTGGCAACAAATAGGCGCGCACATGCAAATTCTTATGGACACCCTGTGTTTTCAACGTGTCCATCGCATGCGACAAAGCGGGCCTCTCGCGCGCGCGCATGTTGAAGTAATTCGGACGCCCTTGCGCGCATTCTCGGGGGGGACGAAGCCCACGCAACAAGAGGCAACGTGTACGCGGGCGGGGCGTCGCACGCGCATGCCAAAATTTCTCATACACTTCAGGCGTCGAGTGGTATTCATGGCACATACAAACAAGCCGCATGGCTGTGCGTTTCGATTTCTCAGACGCCTGCGCGCGTTTGTTTGCGAATCCTTACGACCAGCACACGTTTCCAACAATGGCACCAACTGCCACAAAGCGGGCCACTTGCGCGGGAATGCAGGAATCATTTTCACGCCTTTGCGCGCTTCCTGGGTGGGGGGGGGGGGGGGGCGAACCTGTCAAAGAATGCAATGCGGGCCACTCGCGCCCGTCGGCCGCGCGCGCATGTCGAAATTCACCCAACACTTTCATCACCGACGCGTAGACGCCATCAACGTCATCGTCGCCGGCGTGATCAGCAACGGCGACGTGATTGCCCTTGCTGTCGTGATCGTCGCCAGCGCACCCATCATCGCTACTATCATCAACATGTCTGCCGTTGTCCACGTCACCATGATACAGCGCCCACCCGAATCACCGACTCGCAATGGAGTGCCCGCGCGCCTGGGCGGCCTGCGAAACTCGCTGGGGAGTCCCAAACGGTCAGCGTCGATGCTGCTGCGTCGGTCGCGCCACACCAGGTCGCCGCTATGCGCACGAGCCTGCGCACGCAGGCGCGGCCTCAGTGCATCACCGATGCGCCAGCCAACGCCAAGCACTCATCGCAATCGCCGCCGCTTGGGTTTTGCGAACCATGTTGCTGGTGGTTGGGTGGGCGGGGTGACTGCGCGGGCAGTGGAATTGACAACTCACCGCGGACAAGGATTGAATGCGCCGTGCACCTTGCAGCACGTGTGTTTTATTGCACCACACATAGATTGCACCACATAGATTGCACAGCATAGGCTGCACAACATCGAAGCACAGAAATTGCACCACAGACAATGCACCGCTTAGGCTGCACCATGTAGTTTGCCCCACATAGATTGTACCACGTAGGCTGCCCGGCATGGATCGCACAACACAGATTGCACAACAAAGGTCGCACCAGAAAGACAGCACAGCATAGTTTGCCCGCATAGCGTGCACTGCATATATTGTTCGATATGGAGCGCACCACAGAGACTGCACAACATAAGCTGCGCCCCGTAGATTGGACCACCTAGGTGGCAAACCATAGAGCGCACGACATCGATTGCACGACCAAGTTTGCACCACACACATTGCACCGCATATATTGCACCACGTATATGGCACCGCACGAGCTGCACCACATACATTGGCCAGCGTAGATAGAGTGCACAACCTAAATGAACAGGATCACACGGTGTGGGGCCCACGCTGGCTACCAATGTACAGGAAACAGAAGCACGTGTGTGCTCACAATGGTTACCCTGTCTGGCTCCACACGCAATTCCTTCCCTGTAGAAAAGAAGGTAGATCCACCCTGTCCGCTGCGATCTTTGTGGGGCGTGCGTCTGGTCGCTGGAACTGCCGGACCGCGGGTCACTCGGACTCGGCTCGGCTTAGCAAGAACCGCCAAAACGTTGTAGCTAACTCACACAGAACGCATACTAGACCTGAAGCCGCCCCACTAATCAATATTAACATCCGCGCTGGCTGTTATCGACCATCACTAAATGCCAATAGGTCGGGGCCTGCTTCGCACCTATTGAAACCCGACGTGGAAGCCACCCAAATCAAACCGGCATCCTTTTTGGACTGAGGCTTTATGCGTTTCCATTGACATCGGTTGTGGATCATATTATCCGACTC
Source organism: Prorocentrum cordatum (assembly GCA_963575745.1). Lineage (NCBI taxonomy): Eukaryota > Dinophyceae > Prorocentrales > Prorocentraceae > Prorocentrum > Prorocentrum cordatum. Next base: position 453,995 of record CAUYUJ010016682.1, on the reverse strand, counting down.
AAGCTGGGGTCCTCTGCATGACAAAGAGAGAGGAATAGAAGGAGGATGGAAAGGAAGGAAGAGGGAGGAGCGAGGGAATGGAGGGGGACTGGAACGGACCCTGATTCAAATGAGCGTGCTTGATTTTGGATCGAAGCCTCGAATGGGACTCCGCCAGGGATGGGATAGACCACAGTCCATGGGACGTCTGCTTGGTCTGCATAGAAGCCAGATGGGTCGATTGTATGATTGAACAAACCGTCCTCTGAGCTTGCGGTTGCTTGCATTCTTGAATCCGCGTTGATCGGGGGTCTGTTTCAGTGCTACTGGTCACTGATGCGAGCTCATTTTCCGAATAGACATGAAATCCGTTTTGTGTGGGAGCTGCTCTAGGTCCGATGAACGCTCAGATTGGATGCAACCTAACGGACATATTCTGGATCTGGCGCCTGCTCCATGTCTGATAGGAGCAGAGTTGAACGAAGAACAAAGCCACTACACATCCCCAGGGTAAAGAAGAAATTGAGAGAGGAGGAGGATGAAGAGGACGGACGAGGCAGGAAGGAAGGGATGAGGAATGGAGCAGACCCAGATTAAACTGATGTATACTGGTTTTGAACAGGCCGTCGAGGCGCTTCGAATAGTAATAGAGCAGACAACTACCAATTCGAATTTAGTTTTATGCTCATCGGATTCTTATCGGGTTGCACTGGGGATGGAGCGGGGCCCACACCGAGCCTCTTTGAATCAAACTGAGTTCGGCAATCATTGCACTAGAACTTGGACAAAACCCGAACGATCATTCAACACGGAGCGCCGACGATCATTCAACACGGAATGCTGAACGGAGCGGGAGTGAGCATACATAAATAAACAAATAAATTAATGTATATATATATATATATACATACCATAAGTACACCTAAAAGTACATCGGAGGCTGGGGGGGGTGAGATCGACGTGGGACGGCCGAGAGCCCCCCGCCGGGAAATCGGTTATCGTTTCGGATTCGCGTCCTGCGTTCGGGCGAAGCTGCGAGGGCGGGCGAGGGGAAGGACCCCGCTCTTGCTAGGGCGGGGCAAGCAGTTGTCCGAACCTCCCCCGGTGGGCGGGCGGTGGCCGGATTGCTCCGCCGTGGTGTCCCGTCGGTGCCCCGTCGGTGTCCTGTAGTGAGATCACCAGTGAGATCAAGTGGTGGGATCGATAGTGTAACCAGCCGTGGGATCGATCGTGAGATCGATGATGAAATCGATGATAAGATCGAGTGTAATCGATAGTGAGATTGATCGTGAGATCGATGGTGATATGGATGGTGGGATCAATTGAGTGTGGCGTTGGTTCCTCCCACAACTGAATCTCCTTATCACCCGAAGGGTGGTCGCATAGGTATACACACATATACACATACACATGGTTGTATATGTCTCGTTCTGTCTCTCTCTCTCTCTCTGACTCTGTCACTCTCTCTCACACTCACAAAGTAGCCTCGGGACGAACGCGTAGGCCACCGACGCGGGACGACCGGAAGGGTGGTGGGCTTGGCTTACAGTGTCGTGTTTGTCTCGCTCTCGCTGAGGGAGCTCCTGACCAGCTCCGATGGACGGATGCCCTGGTCTGCCGACCATCGTCGCCTGGGCTGGGACGCGTGCTCGGGAAACTGAATCTCCTGGTCAATTTGTTTCCTCTCGTCTTGTGAGCTGCACAGCGTTTGCTTTAAATGTGGAGGGTGGCCCAAAGGACGAGCGTTCAAGCTCGGCCGAAGTTGCGAGCCGCCGACGAGAAAGGGGTCAGAGGTCCGTAGGAGACTCCGACAGGGCAAGTGCCCGAATCGTCGCGTGCAGGCGCTGCTCGACCAAGCTGTGCCGTTGTCTACGCTTGCTCTTTCCGACTCCCTCAAGACCTCCAGTGCACCGTCCGTTGTTCGGTCTCGGGATTCGGACACGGACTCGGCCCCCTCCTATGAACAGATAGTGTCTGCGCTTGTCGAGCAAATTCGGTCGAAGGAGCAGGGCGCAGCTGCTCTGATGGGCCTCTAGAACTGGTCCTCTAGATCTGTTTTCTACGCTAGAACTCGTTTTCTACGCTACTCCTGAGTGTCCATCTTCCCCGTCGTTGCGTAGTGCTGTGCGCTCCTCTTTGGGCATTCCTGTCATTGCATCTCTCTCCCTCTCTCTTTCTCTCTCCATCCGTGTCCAAGTCCTCTTACATCCCCTCTTCCACTTCCTCAGGTACTGCTTTTCATACGGGTACCCAGCACCACTCCCGCTCCGCCAAGCCCACCCCGTCATCAACCCGCTGCGCATCCCTCTGCGGCTGCTCCCCCTCGGTCGATCGGTCGATCGGCCGGTCGGCAATAAGGGAACGGGCTTGAATCCCAAACAAGGAAATAGAAAAAGAGCAGGCGCTGACAGAAGCGATAAGGCAACGATCGCGGCAGCAAGAGCACCTTGTGGGTAAAACACAGAACCCCCCCCCCGCGTGTTCAAAGCTCAATCTCATAGTCGTGCAATGCCTGCGTATATGCCCAGTCCTGACGCATGGGTGGCAGAACGTCCTGGGGATGTACACCAACATAGTAAATGCCATCCGATGAGCGCCAAACAAAGACCCCTTACGTCCGCTGGCAAACTGGCAGGTCAACAGCTTGCTGAACCTAATGGGTCGAGCGATTATACCTTTTCCTGGCTACTGAGGGTTAAGGTGCCGCGCGCACCTCCAGCCCTAAACAAACTTCTCTGCTCAGCGACAGTATGTGAGAGCCCACAGTCAAGTAAAACCATTCCCCGAAGGTGCTGCGAGAATCGTGGTGCCGCGCGCACAGTTTCAAGTGTCAGGGAGGGGGGAGGGGTGCCAATTGAGCGAAATCACGACCACGCTGGAAATCAGAGCAAGAACCCAAAAAGTCAGATAATGGTACACACTCCTGTGTCCCCTCCGCTTCCTCCTCACCCGTATTCCGTCTTCTCCTGAACCCTCTCCCCCTCCACCCCTCCACACATATAATTTCCCCCCCCCCCCCTTGACACCTCATCTGTTCTGCCTCCGTCTCCTCTCCGTTGTCACCCTCCCGCTTCACCTCCTCATCTTCTTCCTCCTCCCCCCAACTCCTCCTCCCCCTCCCTCTTCTCCTTCTCATCCTCTTCCGCCTCCTCATCATCATTTCCGTCCTCCTCCCCTTCCTCTCCCGAGGCAGACATGGGCTTAGACGATCGACCGAGTGAAGCGGCCCAAGACGGCCTGGCACACGGGGCGACACGACAACCCCTCCTCATACTCTGCTCTCCTCCTCCCCATCTCGATCCCCAGCTTCAGACGAAGCCCCATCCCAATCACCTCCTCCTCTTCATCCTACCCCTCCTCCTCCTCCTCCTCCTCCTCCTCCTCCTCCTCCTCCTCCTCCTCCTCCTCCTCCTCCTCCACCTCTCCCCCCTCCTGCTTCCTCCTGCGGTAACATCAGGAAGCCATTTGGGACCCTTCGGGAGCGTCAGTGGATAGCCGAACACAATCGGCGTCCACTCTCCTTTCTCGTCCTCGTCCTAGTCCTCGCCGTCCTCCTCCACCCCTCTTCCCCACTCTCCTTCTCCGCCTTCTCCTCCTCCTCCTCCTCCTCATCATCATCATCATCATCATCATCAACACCATCATCATCGGCATCGCCCTCCTCCTCCTCCGACTGTCCCCATCGTTTCCTGCCGTCCCTAGGAGGTCTGTCCCCGGAAGCATTCGGAACCCTCCAGAAGATCAGCACGACGAACGCATAGAAATCCTCCTCCCCCTTCTCCTCCTCCGCCTCCTCCTCCTCACCACCACCACCACCACCAACACCATCATCATCATCATCATCATCATCATCATCATCATCATCATCATCATCATCATCATCAGCATCATCATCATCATCATCATCACCATCATCAGCATCATCATCATCATCAGCATCATCAGCATCATCGTCATCATCATCATCATCCTGATCATCGGCATCATCATCATCATCATCATGATCAGCAGCATCATCATCATCAGCATCATCATCATAATCATTATCATCACCATCATCAGCAGCAGCACCATCATCATTATCAGCATCATCATCAGCATCATCACCATCATCAACATCATCATCCGCATCATCATCCTCAGCAGCAACATCATCATCAGCATCATCATCAGCAGCGGCATCATCATCATCACCAGCATAATCATCATACTCACCAGCATCGTCATCATCATCAACATCAGCATCATCATCCTCATCATCATCATCATCATCATCATCATCATCAGCATCAGCATCATCATCATCATCAGCAGCATTATCATCATACTCCCCCTCCTCCTCCCCCTCCTCCAACTCCTCCTGCTCATCATCATCCTCTTCCTCCTCCTCCTCCTCCTCCTCCTGCCCCTCCTCCTCCTCCCACTCTGCCGAAGGGGGCGATGGCTGCTCTGTGTGGGGGGGGGGGGTAGGGGCAGGGTGGGTGCTTTCGGCGCCGCCACTCGGACGTCGCCCTCGTCGCCGCAGAAGCGCAAGATGCAGTCAAACTGGGAGGCGGTGAGGGTCTTCCACTGCCTCTAGTGGGCACACGCGGAGGAGATCCGCCCCCCCCCCTCCTCCTCCTCCTCCTCCTCCTCCTCCTCCTCCTCCTCCCCTCCCCCTCCCCCTCCCCCTCCCCTCTCCTCCTCCTCCCCTCCTCCTCCTCCTCCTCCCTCCTCCTCCTCCTCCTCCTCCTCCTCCTCCTCCCTCCCTCCCTCCTCCTCCTCCGCCTCCTCCTCCGCCTCCTCCTCCTCCTCCTCCTCCTCCTCCTCCCTCCTCCTCCTCCTCCTCCTCCTCCTCCTCCTCCTCCTCCTCCTCCTCCTCCTTCTCTCCTCCTCCTCCTCCTCCTCCTCCTCCTCCTCCCCCTCCTGCTCCTCGCCTCCTCCTCCTCCTCCTCCTCCTCCTCTCCTCCTCCTCCTCCTCCTCCTCCTTCCCCCCATCCTCCCCCTCCTCCCCCTCCTCATCCGTCTCCTCCTCCACCTCGACCTCCTCTCGGACGCTGACACGGATCGAATCATGACACCAATGCTGCCTGATTTGGCGACGGAGCGCGCTGATTTCGCATGAAAACGGGACTCGTCGCTGATCCACGCGCTTTCCTCCATGTCCTCGCTTGCTCGAATGAAGCGTTTCTCCTGCTACTCCTCCTGCTCCTGGTCCTCCCTTCCACTCCACCACCTTCTCCTCCCCTCTGCCGAGGCTGATGCTGCTGCTGCTGCTGCTGCTGCTGCTCCTCCTCCTCCATTGAGCCTCCTCCTTCTCGCGCGCGGAAGGGGGGGAGTGGGAGGAGGGGGCGGAGGAGGACGGCGGGAGGGGAAGGAGCAGCATCTGCAGGGCGAGCGGGCGGTCGGGGTTTTCCACAGCCCCTCCCCGAGAGAGAGGGGAGAGAGAGGCGGGGCGTGCGAGAGAACGCGCACCAGAGAAGACGCGCGTGGAGAAGTCCACACGTCGTCCCACCCTTTCGGGTGCCCCTCGGCGCCAGGCGCTTGACGACCCCGCGAGAGGTCGTCACGTCCCCGAAGGCCGCTGCGAGGCGCAGAGAACGAGAGAGTTGCGCGAGTGTCAGACTCGGCTCGGAGAGCTGGGGCCGCTTCCACGAGGCCTGGACGGCCCGAGGTGCGGAGCCGTGGTCCATCTGAGCCTTCGGCCCGAATATGGAGGGGGAGGGGGAGGAGGAGGAGGAGGAGAAGGAGGAGAAGGAGGAGGAGGTGGACGAGGAGGAGGAGGAGGAGGACGAGAAGAATGAGGAGAGGAGGAGGAGCAGGAGGAAGAGGAGGAGGAGAAGGAGGAGGAGGAGGAGGAGGAATAGGAGGAGCTGGCTGCGTCGCACGCGTGACCGCAGCGCAGGGCCAGGCCGGGGCATCGTGATGGGGCGAGGTGGCAGCATCTGCGAGTGGGCCTGGAGCAAAAGGGCGCAGCTGCTTCCCCTCAGGGTGGATGATCTCACCGACATCGGACGGGCCGCCGAAAAGCACTGGGCACTGCAGCCTTCGGGCCTTCGGGGTGGCTTTGGCTTCGGGTGGGGCGGGCAGTGGTGCGAGCCTGAAGGATGGGCGCACTCGAGCAGAGACGACGTCTGCCAAACGAAGGCAGACGATGCCTCTGCCACAGCTGGGCCAAATATCGCTCCAGGAGGGCCGTCAGCCGTGCCAGCACAGGTTTGGGTTTGGGGGTGAGCTGGGCGACAGAAACGACATCATCACACGCAGAGCTGGAAAGCGGCCACTGAGGGAATATTCCCGTCAACGAGGTAATGCGGCAAGGGAGTGTGCGCAGACGCATCCCGAGGACGAGGCGCAGGTGCAGTGCCAAAGACACGCCGACTTCGGATGTTCGCAGCTCTGATCAACACCACCGCGGAATGATCGCTCATGATCGTCCCATCTGCTATCTGTTAGGCGCCATGGCAATGCCTCTCCAATGGAAGAATTCGCTGGGTGTCTCTCGAAAGGACGGAGGCGACGTCCGTGAAAAACGCGGGCAGAGCCAGGGGAACCCGAGTCAAACGGACGGGGTCGAGAGCAGTGATTGGTCCGGTACCAAGAACCGACGGACCACGGGGCCTCGCAGGATGAGAAGAAGTTGGGCGATCGGAGTCTGCTCAACTACGTTAAAGGCCCGCAGCGGCTGGCTTGGAGAAGTTTGGAGGCAGCTGCTATGATAAATTCGTAAGGACGATCAATAACTACGAAGACCGATCTAGGTGCCATTGAATTGGACTGGGTCGGATGAAGCCGATAGTTGATTAGTTGATCCAGATTGAGACTGGGTAAAGAGGTATGAGGCCAGAGTGAGATAAACTGCAGCAGCGAGTATACCAGCGCCGATGCTGACTCGAACCTCCCAGGAGCGCAGGGAGGCGGCACTACAGTCTGGGCTCAGCAGGGTTCTGCCTGCGACTCGAGGCGATCGCGGAAGCACCAGATCTGGGGGTCCGCCGCGGGCATCGCCTCCCCAAACGCGCCACTTCCTGGGGCCTTTTCATCAGCTGCGACAGGGGTCATCATCACTCGGGTCGTCCCGCTGTTTCCTCTCCCGACTGGGCTGCGACAAGGGCGTCGCCATCGGACACAAGCCAGCAGACGAGGACGCCACGGAGTGCGGCTCCACGAAAGGCGTCACCGCGCGGGGCCCCGACCGCGGCGGGAGACGCACCAGGCCAAGCGGGGTGCACCTCGCACGTCGCCGCCGCCGCAGGGGTCGCGCTCGTCGCGAGGGGGCGCACGATACATTCAGGGGAACGAAGAATGACATAAACATAAAACTTGGAGGTCTGCACGGATTTCTCGGATCGGCGCTGAAACCCCCCTCTCTGGCGCGCGGAGCGCACCAGGGGCGGCGCCAGAGGCGCCGCCAGGGGGGCCCCAGCGCTGATCCGAGAAATCCGCGCGGACCTCCGAGATCTTATGTTTATGTCATTCTTCGTCCGCCCAACATTCATTCTTACAAGCGCGAGGGAAGCCCCTCGGGCACGACGAGGGGGGCGCGGCGGCGCCGGTGAGAGGGGGGAGGGGGACGAGCAGAACGGCGGACGGTCGGGCGCGCGGCGGCAGCCCAGAGCAGCACGGCGCAGCGTGGGTGCACCACACTGGGGGCAACCACCAGGTGCAGTACGGGTTCGAATATCGCGCCGTCCACAGCAAAGCCATCGAAACCCAAGAAGTCCAGGGCACCCTGGAGTTATGTTGTTCCCATCCTACGTAAGGACCGCATCCCAGAACATAATTTCGAGCACCCGGAAAAGTGTCAAAAGAGTGTCGAAACAATACCGAAACCGTGTCGGGCGAGTGTCTCCCAGCGCCCGACACGTGCAAACCCTCGAAGTTCGGTGCTGTTTGGGGTGCTCGAAGTTCTTCCTGGTGATGAAGGCCAAAGTAGGTTGGAACATCAGAACCCAGGAGGCAAGCAGGGCGGTTCCTGGCATGGGTCTCCACTGTAGGGAGGCCTTTGCTCCCCGGACCTCTCCGGGGGCGCGCTGTGACCAGGCCTTCGAGCAGGATCCAGCCGTGGCTCTCGAGGACGAGCAGCGTGGTCGCTGCCGCGGGCTCGTGTCATGTCGACACCGGCATTGGCTCCTGCCACCGCGGGGCTCGCTCGACCTTGAACGATCGGGCGCCTCCATCGAAACGTCACATCGTTCGACATCGACGGATGCCGGGTCGCTGGCGGCGTTCAGCGTCGAGCGCCTGCGGCGGGGTCGCCGCCGGTCGACACGACGCGAGCCTGCCGCACCCGTTCCTCCGCCGACACTCTGCCGCGCTCTGGGGCCCGGCTGCAGTCCTGCCGCAGGAGAGCCGGGCCCCAGGGGGGCACGCCGGCGGCGACGGCCCACGGCTGCCGCAGAAAGGCCAGAGAGGGGCCAGCCGGGGGCGCCCACAGCAGGACGCGGAAAGGCAGCCGACGGGAGGCGGCGCTCTGGATACCCACGCCGCGCCAAGGTACGTCACAATCGGGGGCAGCTGCGGGGAGGTCTTGGGCAGAAGGAGGTTCCGGGCCCCTGTAGGCCAGATTAAAAGGAGGCCATCCAGCCGGACCAGCTCAGACTGGGCCCAGTGTGAAGCCAGATGACCCCAGATTCGACGGGATTACATGCCGGGTTGGGCCGGCAGTCGACCACGGACTTCCTAGCGCGCAGATGCTGAATTTTCAACCTCCCAGGAATTCCATGCTCAGGTGCGGGGGAGACGGAGGGGGAGGGGGGGAAAAAGAAGGAGGGAGAGGAGGAGGAGGAGGAGGAGGAGGAGGAGGAGGAGGAGAAGGAGGAGGAGGAAGGGAAGGAGGAGGAGGAAGAGGAGAAGGAGGAGGACGAGGAGAAGGAGGAGGAGGAGGAATAGGAAGGAGGAGGAGGAGGAGGAGGACGACGAGGAGGAGGAGGAGGAGGAGGAGGAGAAGGAGAAGGAGGAGGAGGAGGAGGAGGGGGCGACGTGGACAGAATCGATCAATTGAACCGACAGGGGCGGGGGGACCGGGCGGGCAGGCACGCGGTGTGGGGGCAGCCAAGTCTGGCGGTGGCGACAGGGAGGTGGGAGGCCGAGCGGGGGCGGCAGGCGTCGAGGCCCCAAAAGCTCTCCCAGGCCGATCGGGTCGTCAGGGGCAGGGACCCCGGAAATGGCAGAGCCGTTTTTTCACCGCTTCCAGAAAAAATGGAAACGGCAAAAAAACGGCTCCAGGATTGGAACCGGAGCCAGAACCGGTAAAACAACGGCGACGGAACCGGTAAGAAAACCGGCGTCGGAACCGGCAAGAAAACGGCAAAACGGAACCGGTAACAAAAACGGCCCTGTCGTTTCCAGGGCCCACTAAGGTCACTGCATCAGGGAAACATTCCAGGAGCAGCGCACCACGCGACCACGACGCCGACGACGACGGCGGAGACCAGACGCGCTCACGATCCGCATCGGGGCACGGATGGATCACGGCGAGGGAGGAGGGAGGGAGGAAGGAGGGAGGAGGAGGTCATCAGGAGAGTGAGGGGGAGGGAACAGCCGCCCCCTGCGCCTGCAGCAGGACTCGATGTTCTTGAGCCCCGAGGGGGGCGCCTCGGCAGCGTGGTCGTTGTCGCCGTCGCCTGTCGTCGCCGTCTTCGTCGTCGTCGCCGCTCCTCCCCTGGGAGCGAGGAACAGATCGAGGCCGACGTCTTCCGTCGCTTGCGGCTTCTTGGGGACGTTTTTCGGGCAGCGGGATGAAAGAAATGGGAGCAGGTGGAACGCATCGAGGGCGGCCGTGAAACCTGCCCCTGGTATCCAGGGAAAGCCCTGTCTCCTCCGACCGCTCCGTGCAGCCGCCGAGCGGTCAGCGGGGGTCCACCCTCCACGCCTCGATGGGGCTCACCTCGCTTCAGAATGGCTCCTTGCCCCCATGCATGGCATCTCTCGAGGTGGGGTGGGGTGGGGTGGGGGGGGGGGGGGGCAACTTTTCCTTCCGCCGGCCCTCTTCCGCCGGCCCTTCCGCGGGGCCCCGGAGGGTAAGGGGGACTGGAGGGACTGAAAGCGATGACCATGACCCAGACTGTGAGCCTGGGTCGCCTGATTTTGCGCATCGCGCCCCGCGAGGCCCGACGCGCGATCATCTTCCCGCCCTCGCGCCGGCCCCGTGGAGACAGGCAGCCGCTCTGGTCCGGACCGCGACGCGCGAAGCACGACCACCGTCGCGCCCCCGCGTGTGCCCTGCTGAACGCGGAAGCGTCGGTGTCGAGCCAGGCCATCGTCCACCTTGGCCATCGTCAGCTCGTGGAGCCAGCCAAGGCCAGCGTCGGCAAGGTCCCGCGACACCTCGGCCGAGGCCATCGTGCTCCCTCCCCCGAGGGAGGGCCTGGCCCTCCGCCCCCAGTCGGGGACGGCCACGCGGGGGGCGTCCAAGAGGGGGGGGCGCAAATCGTGGCCGGCGGCACGTGCGCGGCCCAAGGGGGGGGGGCAGGGACATCATGAAATAAGAAGAGGCGCCATGAAATCTGAGGAGATATCATGGCCCACGCTTATGTTGTCCCCATCCGACTTAAGGACCGCCTCCCAGAAAGAATTTCGAGCACCCGAAAAAGTGTCAAAAGAGGGTCGAAGCAGTATCGAAACAGTGTCGGGCGAGTGTCTCCCAGGGCCCGACACGTGCAAACCCTCGAGTCTCGGTACTTTTTCTGGCGCTCGAAATCCTTCCTGGTGATCAAGGACAAAAAAAGGTTGGAGCATCATAAGCCCACGCCATGAGCTCCCCCCTCCCCAGTCACCCCCCCTCTTTTCGGGGATGGGCAGACCCCCCTTCAGTAAAACGTGGTTTGGTGAAAACGACCTGAGGCCCAAACCTGGCGGGCGCAAGCCTGGAAAATGACGGCCACGGCGCCCTCTCGAGAACCGAAAACGGACAATTCACTAATCGGCGTGTCACTGCTGGGGGTTCTGTCCACCCAGGCGGCCCCCGACCCAGGCGGCCGCCGCCCTCCACGCCCGGCCGCTCGGGCCTGCAGCAGGTGCTCGGGGACCTCCTGCCACTCCGTCGCGGCGCCGCCCTCCTGAGTTAGATTCTGTGGTCGGGCGTGCCCCCCTACGGGCGCATCTAGGAGGACAAATAAAACAATATTCAACACATATTCAAACAGATCCAAAAAAAAATTCAAACAAATCGTCCCCCGGACTATTTCTTGACTGTGTTTGAATACTCCTCATGTACAGGGACATGCCCGGCAGAATGTCCTATGTGTTAGAACGGGCAGGCAGGGCGGCGGCAAGGCAGCGCGCAACGTGCCCACTGCCCGCCTCAAAGCTGGCGTCCCGAGGAAAGCAGAGCCTGCGTGAACCCCCCGTTGCTGCGCGGACCTTGCCGACGTGTCGCAGCGGATCTTTGCGCGTATTTCCGCCAATCCGGAACACCGGAACGGCGAGCGAATAACGAAGTGAATATCACGTGGATTTGTTTTTGGAATCTTGACATTCCTGGCCCAAAACATCCGCACGAAATCCACTTCGAAAACCAGACCGAAATTCTCCAGGACAATCCGGGCCCATCCCATTGTTTTCCAAGCGAAATCCGCTCTGCGATGTTGGCGCCATCACCCCCAGGCACCACACCTTTCTCAGCGGGGTCGTGAACCTCGCACGGGCCCTTCGGAACCTGCAGCCGAGGTCCTTCTCAGACCTCGGACAAATCGATCTGGGCCGAAAGCCGCGCAAGAGGTGCGCCAATGGTTTCGCCATGGGTTGCCCCATAGGTTGCGCCATAGGTTGCGCCATGGGCTGCGGCATGGGCTGCGCCATAGGTTGTGCCAAAGGGGATGCGGCATGAGCTGCGGCATGGGTTGCGCCATAGGTTGCAGTGTAGGCGGCGCCCTGGGTTGCGCCACGGACTGCGCCAGAACTTTCGCCATGGCATGCGCCACGGCTTACGCCAATCCATGCGTTGCGCCATATGCTGCGCAAAACGTAGCACGCAGTTGAGCCATTGGTTGTGCCACAGCTTTCCCCATCCATGGGCTGACCCAGTGGTTGCGCCATAGGTTGTACCATGGGCTGCGACACCCGCTGGGTGCGCCATAGGTGGTGTTATGTGTTGCGCGATGCGAGATATAGTGTGCCATATGTTGCGCCATGGCCTGCGCCACAGGTTCCACCATTGGTTGCGCCTTGTGTGGCCCCATCCCTTGGTTTCGCCATTGGTTGTGCCATCCGTAGGCAGCGCCATGCGTCGCGCCCTGAGTTTTCCCATGGCTTGCCACTTCCATCGGTTGATCCCGTGGTTGAACCGTGGGTTGGGCCATGGGCTGCCCTACGGGCTGCGCCGTTGGTTACGCTCAACGGTGTGCCGCAGGTTGTGCCGCAGAGTTCGCCTGGTATCGCAATAGGTTGCACTATGTGTTGCGGCCCCTGCCACCGAAACTTACAACGGCCTGCTGTTGGTTGCGCCACGGGTTGGCTTGCGCGCCGTGGGTCATGGCCTCCAGCTGCCGTGGCCTGGGCAGGGCGCCCACAAGCTCAAACTTGGAAGGCCTGGACGTCGCGACGTGTTCCATCCGCTGGAGGTCTGGCCGCCGCTGTCAAAAAATTGCTCCGCGGATCCGCGGGCCTCTCCTGGGTCGCGTTCTGGGCAGACTTGCGATGCAGAACCAGGCGTGGCCATGGAGACACCCGAGGAGGCTCTGAGAGCTTCCATGAGGCGGGGACCTGGGGAATCTCCAGAGGTCCCTGGAGGTGCCTTGCACAGGGCTCTGGAGGAACCCTGAGGCCCCTGGATGTCCAAGCAAGGGCAGACGTAACAAGAAACCGCGATCCTCGACTCCCGACCCCACCCGAGATCTACATCCCCAGATGCCAGAGGCTGTTACAGTGTCACATATGAATATGTTTCGTGTTATTATAAGGCGTGGACCCCAACAGGTCTGGATACCTTTGTTATGATTGTTTGAAAAGGGGCCCTGCGAGACACAAACAAATACACACAAATAACAGGATTCCCCATATTTTTACATCTTGTCTGGGTGCTCGTCTTCCCCCACACTTCCTGTATGTTCCAATCTGTTCGGGGGAATCGACGATTAATTGTGTCTGTGTTTGTGTTTGTTTTGTCCCTCCTGATGTTTTTACGTCACTGTAATCATGCTTGAGGGACCTGGGCAGGCCGACCACTGCCAAACCAAAAACATACGCCGTGAGTTCGTCACGGCACGACGGGATCTGGCAGGAGAGCCCAGCATCGAATCGATGTCGGCTAAGCGATCGAAGATAATCGGGTCGGCGGAAACTGGAGGGGCCCTGGGACACGCAAATACATAGACACAAATCATGGAGTCCGTCCCGTATTGTTGCCAATATTTCCTGGGTCTATGTCTTCCCCCCCCCCCCTTCCCATAGTTTCCCATATTTTCTCGGGAATCGGCGATGAATTGTGTCTGTGTGTTTTCTCCCTCCCGAGACACCGGCAGCCAAATCGAAAGAAATCGTATCCGCGAAAATCGTCCCCCCCCCACTTCCTGGGTTTCCTGGGTTTTTATCGTCCCCCCCACTTCCCATATTTCCCCATATTTTCTCGGGCTTCGGCGATGAAGTGTGTCTGTGTGCTTGTTTCCCTCCTGAGACACCGGCAGCCAAGTCGGAAGAGGTCGTCTCCGCGGAAAGATCGGCAGGCCAGCCAGGCCTCCGCGGAGGACACCGGGCATATATCCGACTCGGGGTCCGAGGCCGAAGCGAGGCGACCTCGGAGTCGATCGACATCGGATCGACTCGGGCCGCAGGAATCGAGGCGAGCCCTGCCCTGAGGTCCTCCAGTAGGCTGAGTATTATCATTGTTATTATTATTAGCAGTATTAGCATTATTATTATTACTGATATTATTATTATGATTATGATTATGATTAGTAGTAGTAGTAGTAGTAGTAGTAGTAGTAGTAGTAGTAGTCGTAGTCGTAGTCGTAGTCGTAGTCGTAGTCGTAGTCGTAGTCGTAGTCGTAGTCGTAGTCGTAGTCGTAGTCGTAGTCGTAGTCGTAGTCGTAGTCGTAGTCGTAGTCGTAGTCGTAGTCGTAGTCGTAGTCGTAGTCGTAGTCGTAGTCGTAGTCGTAGTCGTAGTCGTAGTCGTAGTCGTAGTCGTAGTCGTAGTCGTAGTAGTCGTAGTAGTAGTAGTAGTAGTAGTAGTAGTAGTAGTAGTAGTAGTAGTAGTAGTAGTAGTAGTAGTAGTAGTAGTAGTAGTAGTCGTAGTCGTAGTCGTAGTCGTAGTCGTAGTCGTAGTCGTAGTCGTAGTCGTAGTCGTAGTCGTAGTAGTCGTAGTCGTAGTCGTAGTAGTAGTAGTAGTAGCGTAGTAGTAGTAGTAGTAGTAGTAGTAGTAGTAGTAGTAGTAGTAGTAGTAGTAGTAGTAGTAGTAGTAGTAGTAGTAGTAGTAGTAGTAGTAGTAGTAGTAGTAGTAGTAGTAGTAGTGGTGGTAGTAGTAGTGGTAGTAGTAGTAGTAGTAGTAGTAGTCGTAGTCGTAGTCGTAGTAGTAGTATCATTCGTATTCTTAGTATTGAATTTGTTATTTTTAGTCTGGCTGTTATCTTTATTATGAAACGTCTTCTTATTCAGGCCCGCGTGCGAGGTGCCTCCCCGCCGCCCCGCGGCGCGGGCGCCGCAGGCGCTTCGCGCCGAGAGGCCCGTGTCGGGGGCGCGCCAACATTGGATGTGCTGTCCGTGGACTTGCCGCGCGGCCGCCACATCCATGGATCGGGGGAGGCGCCCTCCCCAAGTTTGCGGCCGGTGCCGCGCCTCGCTCGGCGGCGGAGATCCGCGAGTTCCCGAGGAAGCGGGGTCCGTCGCTAATCCACGCACCCCTTAATCCATGTTTGCGATCGCCCGACTGCGGGGGCACCGACGAAGGACAAAGGGCCGACCGCGTCCGAGAGCCTCGGATCCTCGAACTTCGAGAGGGACCCAAACACCAAGGCGGAAGCCTCCGACACCATCTGGCCTCCGCCGGGACAGCACAGAGCACGGCCCAGGGGCCGTACTTCAAGTCCTCATCCCCCCCTCCTCTCAGTTCTCCTTCTCCATCCCCTCCTTCTCCCCCCTCTCCCGCCCTGCATGTCTTGTCTTGTCTTACCTCCTCTTCCTCCCCCTCCCTCACGGTTCTTCCTCCCCCTGCTCCTGCTCCTGCTCCCCATCCTCCTCTCCCCCTTTTTCCCGTCCTCATCCCCCCTGCCCCCCCTCCTCCTCCTCGTCCTCGTTCTCTTTCTCATGCTCCCGTGCTGGTACCGCACGTCCTCGTTCTCCTCCTCCTCCTCCTCTTCCACCTCCTCCCTCCTCTCCTCCGACTCCTCCTCTTCCTCCTCCTCCTTCCTCCTCCTCCTCCCCTTCCTCCTCATTGTCCTCCTCCTCGTCCTCGTCCTCGTCATCGTCCTGGTCCTCCCGCGAAGGTGCCGCACGCGCGCGCGACAGGACGCCATGGCGCGTCGCTCCCCCGCCGGGCACGCATGCCGTGGTCCATCCGCGGGGGGCTCCGCTCCTGGAGGTTGAGGGCGCCGAACAGGCTCGACGGGTCCACCCTGGTGAGCGCCTTGACCGTGTCGGCCGTGGTGGGCCTGCTGCCAGTGCACCCAACCTCGGGGCACCACGGGCGGGGCGACGAGCACATCGGGGAGAACAGCTCGATGTGAGTGCTGTCTGGACGAGCCTTCGTGCCCCAGGACTGTCGAACATCGTCCCGGGCACAAAACTGCTGGCCCGGATGGGGGGCGGGGGGGATAGGGATACTTCTTGAACAGGTCACACCTCACATACCCATATCCAGGCCCTCACAATCTGGGCACCGAGGCGCTATCCTGTGGATATGCGGTCCAATGGGACCAGCTTGCGCGCGGAATATTTGCAAGGCCGCCCTTTATTCACAGGATCGCGACCGCGGATGTCATATCGCAAGGCCATGGCTGTGTGTCTCCCGCGCAAGAGCACTCATTACCATGTGTCCAGCGCTCTCTACTTCTCACCACTCGTCTTCTTCCCTTTTCCCCTCCTCCGCATAATCATCCCATGACTCCTTCCTGTGCTCCTCCTCGTGCCCCTTTCTTCCTCGACGTCCACCCTCAGTTCACTCTCTGTCCCTCCCACGAGCATCTCGCATCTCAGCCCACTACGTATCCAATACATGTTCCTCCTCCTCCTCTTCCTCCTCCTTCTCCTCCTCCTCCTCCTTTTCCTCCTCCTCCTCCTCCTCGTCCTCCTCCTCCTCCTCCTCGTCCTCCTCCTCCCTCTCCCCCTTTGTATCTCTGCGTTTCCATGTGTTGCGCCTCACCCAATCCTCCCCGTCCTCACCCATCTCCCTCCTCAAAGCGCGCCGGTTCATCCCTGCTCTTGTTCCCCGTCCTGATCTGGCTGCTGCTGATGATGCTGACGATGCTGCTGGTCGCCCTCGCCCTCCCGTTTGTGCACAGTGTCTTATTATTATTGTTGTTACTATCATTCAACTTCTCCTTCTCCTGCTGCCCGTCCTGCTCGTATTGTCGCTGCTCCTTGTCATCTTCAATATATTCCCTGTCACGCACGTGCTCCCGACCTCGCTGCGGCACCTCTTCATCCTCCTCATAATCATCAGCTCCATCATCATCATCATCATCATCATCATCATCATCATCATCATCATCATCACCACCACCATCATCATCATCATCATCATCATCATCATCATCATCATCATCACCATCACCATCACCATCATCATCATCATCACCACCATCATCATCATCCCTCGTCCTCCCTTCTCCTGCCCCTTCACGACCCCCGCATCCCTGTCATCCCCCTCTTGAGCCCTTCCTCACGTCGCGACCCGTCGCCCCTCCCCCGATCCATTTCTCTTTGCTCGCCCTCGTCGTCGCATTGTTTGTTATCTGTCTTCGTCCTTGTCGTCGCCGTCTTCATTCCCTTGCAGGTCAACCCCATTTTCGCCCCCCTCCCCCCTCCCCCCCTCATCTCTTGTCCACCTCCCCCCTCCCCGTCACCTCTCACCCCCCGCCGCCTCCATCAAAAAAGAGCTCGGAAACACCCGAGGAAGAGCGATCACCTCGTCGCTGGCCTGGAAAAGTTCTCCAACGGGAGGGTCAGAAACCAGAGGGGCGCTCCCCCCCCCCCGCCGCCGCAACAAAACTCCCGAAGGGGGCAGGTGGGGGGTCAGAAACCAGGGGGGGCTTTATCGTCGCCCCCTCCGAAAAAACCAAGGGAATCCGGACCACCCCCACCACCCTCGGAAATTTAGTGGAAGGGGGGGGGGTCGGACCCCCCACCCCCACTCGGAAAATTAAAAGAGGAGGTCCCGAATCCCCCTCCTCCCCCCCGTGAAACAATGCGTGGGCCCAAGGGGGGGGAAATCCTTCCTCCCCCCCCCTCTGGAAACCCCCGCCTCCCTGGAAGAATTAGTGGGGGGTGGTTCAGAGACCCCCCTCTCCTGCAAAATCATTGGGGAATCCTCCTCCCCCCCCCCCGCGGCGACGACGGCGATGACGACGATGACATCAGCGGCGGCGGCGGCGCACCCGTCGCCAGCGCCCGCGCTAGGCGCCGGCTTTGATAGAATGCTCCTAGCGTTCAATCCAGCTCTCTCAACATCCTACCTGGGCCCTGATGTTCTCTACCCTACTTTATTATATTCGACGTTCCTTACCTTCCTCTACTCGTATCTACTCTACTCGTATCTACTCTACTCTACTCTACTCTACTCTACTCTACTCTACTCTACTCTACTCTACTTGACTCTGCTTCACCCTACTCTACTCTGCCCTACCGTACCCTTGCATACTTTGTTCTACACTACGATTCCCTAAGTCTAATCTGATATACTCAATTATACTCTCTAGTCTAATATGCTCTGCTCTGTCCTACTCGAATCTACTCTACCCTAATATAACCGACCGCCCGAGCACACTCGACTATATTATACGATGCTCCCGATTGACTCTACTCTATCCTACTCTACTCTGCTCTGCTCTACTCTACTCTGGTCCACTCTACCCTACTCAAATATACTTCCGCTCTGCTGTCCTCATCGAAGCGTTTCTGCTCGACTCTGTTTGCCCTACTTTACTCGAGCCTACTCTGCTTTACCCCAACGTACCCTAATTCACTCTACTCTGCTGTACTTGGCCGCTCCTCTACTTTACTCTACCTCGTCTCTAGTGTGCTCTGCTCTACCCTCCTCTGCTCTACCCTACTCTGCCATACTCTACTTCACCCTGCTCCACCCGACCGTACCACAGCATGTCCTTCCCTACTCGACGTTGCTTCGAATCTACTCTACGCGACCCTACTCTACTCTAGTGTACCCCTACTCTCCTGCACTCGCCCCAGCTCTACTCTGCTATCATGTCTGCTCCGATCTACAAATCGACTCTTCTCCATCAGTTCTTCTCTACTCGACTCAACTCTACTCTACTATACTCCCACTCTGCTCTATGCTGCTTCTACGCTACTCTACCCTACTCTACTCTACTCTACCCTGCGCTATTCTACTCGACTTGACTCCTACTCCTACTCCTACTCTATTACGTATTACTTTGTTCTTACTCTACTTTGCCCCACCCTACTCTAATATACCCCTTTTCTACTCAAGTCAGTTTTGCTCGACTCTGCATCTACTCTTCTCTGCTAGATTGCGCTTGCCATACTCTATTCTCCCCGACCGCCATCCTAGCATTCTCTAGTATACTCCATGTTGTCATTCCTCTACTTTATGGTATCTCTTCTCTAAGGTGCTCTGCTATGCTCGATTCTCAACTACTCCGCTCTGGTCGACCCTAATATGTCACACCGTACTCCACCTTACTGCAATATACTCCAAAACTACTTCACTCTACTACTCACGTCTGTGCCACTCTACCTATTTGCCGTGCTCTACTTGATTCCTGCTCTATTCTACTCTGATATGCACTCGCCTATCTACTCTACCCTACTTTTCACTACTGTCCTCTACCCTACCGTATCCCACCCTTTCGTTCTCGACTCCATTAAACCCTCTACTCTATTCCTATAATACTGTACCCTACGCCTACTCTACTCTGCTCGGCGTCCTTGTCGTCGTCGTGCGTCGTGCGTCGCCCGTGCGTCGTGCGTCGTGCGTCGTCGTCGACGCCTTCGTCGTCGTCGTCGCCGTCGTCGGCGGCTGTGGCGTCGTCGGCTGCGTCGGCGTCGGCGTCGGCGTCGGCGTCGGCGCTGTCGTCGTCGTCGTCGTTGTCGGTCGTTGTCGTCGTGCCTCGTGCGTCGTGCGTTGTGCGTCGTGCGTCGTCGTCGTTGTCGTCGTCGTTCGTCGTCGTTGCCAGGCGGGGGGGGCCCCCGTGACTTCTCATGATTTCCAAAGTGGGGGGGTCGGGCCCCCTCCAATTCATTTTCCCGCCGGAGGGGGGGGGCTCAGACCACCGCGCTCATTTTCCCTGGGGGAAGAAAGAGTTCCTGAACCCTGGGTCCTTGGTGGTGGCTGAGGTCGGGCACGTCCTCCTACCAGCGGGCCTTCCAAGAACAGTTAGAATTAGTAAAACCATGCTCAAACATATTAAAACAGAATCAAAAAAATCGTCCCCAGAATCTGTGTTGACTATTTGTCAATGTTCCTCCTGTACAGGGACACGCCCGACTTAAGTGTCGGCTGTTCGTTTTTTGGGGGGAAGCCCTCCCCCCTTATCAGAGAACTATCCAGCGAGAGCGCGACTCCAGAGCGCCAAGGGAACGACTCCTGGATAGATTGTGAGGAATTCCCAACCGAGAGCGCGATTCTTTAGTATGTAAAGTGCGAGAAGGTTTCAAGCGGGAGAAGGGCCCTGGCTAAATTGTGACGGGGCCTCAAGCGGGAGCCGTGAATGTTGTAATCCGGGGGCCAACATAGCAGTTTGAGCCGAGAGACGTTCCCTGATACAAAAACAAGGTGCCAGCCCCGGGGGAGGCACTTCAATTGAAATTCGCCTGACGAAGGACCCAACCATATGCAGGTGTGAGTACCGCAAGTGTGATTCACTTTTTCGGTGGTGAGCCCTATGAGTCAACGAACCGTGCAAGGGGTGCGCCGAAATGAGAGGCGTGGTACACAACGTGAGCGAAAACGATTGATCTGAGTATGTAAGGAGACTGGGCGCGGGCGAATCTGAACGCAAGTGCGTCTGACTGTGAATGAATCTGCGTGCGAGCGAGTCTACGTGCATGAATGCGATCATGACAAAGCATGGTGTGCTTGTATATGAATGTCAATAAATTGAGAATGCCTGCCTCTTAGTACTCGTGACGTTGGGCGTGGCCGCCGCAAGGAGCTTCCCCGGGACTCCCCGACGGCATCGCCCGCGCGCCGCGACGCCAATGTCGGCGCGCCCCCCCGCGAGAATCGCGCCCGCTTCTTCCCCTTCTTTTACCCCCTCTTTGCCCGCGCACTCAAGAGTCCAAGGCCGCGGGCGCAGCGCAGCGCGGAGTCCCCGCGACGCGCGCAGGTCGCCCCGGAGGGGTCCCAGCGACGCACGCGGGTCGTCCGCTGCGCAGAGCAAACAAAGCTAGCTGGCTGGCTGATAGCTGGGCACAGCGACGACGGGCGAGCAAGGCGAGGAACTCCGACTGCCTCCGACGGAGGTGTACTGGGTGGGGGAGGCGCATGCGGACTGCGCCACGGGGACCTTCGGTGGCGCGCCCTATGGGGCCACGACGCGCTGTACTGGGCGGGGGAGACGCATGCGAACTGCGCCACGGGGACCTTCGGTGGAGCTCCCTACGGGGCCACGAAACGCTGTAATGGGTGAGGGAGACGCATGCGGACTGCGCCATGGGGACCTCCGGTGGGGCCCCATATGGGGCCACGAAACGCTGTACTGGGTAGGGGGGACGCATGCGGATTGCGACACGGGGGCCTTCGGTGGCGCTCCCTATGGGGCCACGACACGCTGTATTGAGTGAGGAAGACGCATGCGCACTGCTCCACGGGGACCTTCGGTGGAGCCCCTATGGGGCCACGAAGCGCTGTACTGAGTGGGGGAGACGCATGCGGAGTGCGCCACGGGGACCTTCGGTGGCGCTGCATATGGGGCCACGAAGCGCTGTACTGGGTGAGGGAGACGCATGCGGACTGCGCCACGGGGACCTTCGGTGGAGCTCCGTATGGGGCCACGAAACGCTGGCGCTCCTTTTGGGGCCACGAAGCGCTGTAATGGGTGACGGGGGCGCATGCGGACTGCGCCACGGGGGCCTTCGGTGGCGCCCCCTATGGGGCCACGAAGCGCTGTACTGAGTGGGGGAGACGCATGCGGAGTGCGCCACGGGGACCTTCGGTGGCGCTGCATATGGGGCCATGACACGCTGTATTGGGTGAGGGAGACGCATGCGGACTGCGCCACGGGGACCCTCGGTGGAGCCACATATGGGGCTACGACACGCTGTCCTGGGTTGGGGGGACGCATGCGGACTGCGCCACGGGGACCTTCGGTGGCGCTCCCTATGGGGCCACGAAGCGCTGTATTGGGTGAGGAAGACGCATGCGGACTGCGCCACGGGGACCTTCGGTGCAGCTCCTACTGCGCCACGAAACGCTGTACTGGGTGGGGGAGACGCATGCGGAGTGCGCCACGGGGACCTTCGGTGGAGCTCCCTGTGGGGCCACGAAACGTTGTATTGGGTGGGGGAGAACATTCGGATTGCGCCACGGGGACCTTCGGTGGCGCCCCCTATGGGGCCACGAAGCGCTGTAATGGGTGGGGGAGACGCATGTGGACTGCGCCACGGGGACCTTCGGTGGCGCTCCCCGTGGGGCCACGAAACGCTGTACTGGGGGGTGATGATGCTGATGTTGATGATGACGATGACGACGATGATGAAGATGAAGATGAAGATGAAGATGAAGATGAAAATGAAGATGAAGATGAAGATGATGAAGATGAAGATGAAGATGAAGATGATGATGATGATGAAGATGATGATGATGATGATGACGATGATGATGATAGTGATAGTGATGATGATGATGATGATGCTGATGCTGATGCTGATGCTGATGATGATGATGATGATGATGATGATGATGATGATGATGATGATGATGATGATGAGAGGAGGGGAGGAGGGAGGAGGAGGAGGAGGAGGAGGAGGAGGAGGAGGAGGAGGAGGAGGAGACGCGGGGACCGTCTCTTCAAAACGAGGACCCAATAACACAGGTTGGTTGGGAAACACACAACGGTCACCGGATTGGGGGATCAACAACAAATTGTTCTGCAATAGTGGTTGAATAGTGAATGTCCAACAACAACAACGACGACGACGGCGGTGGCGGCGATGGCGGCTGGGATCGCCGTCGCCGTCGACGATGCGCCGCGTCGCCGCCGCCGGCGCCTCTGCCGCTGTCGCCGCAGCCGCCTGTGACGATCGTCGTCGACGATCGTCGTCGTCGGCCCGAAGGGAGCACACAGGGCGCCTTGTACATGTCGCCGAGGGCCAAGCCCTCGCCGCAGGGTGGAGGCGCCGCAGCCGCAGACGAGGGACTGACGCCGCGGCGGGGCAGCCTGGTGCTCAGGGCCTCGCGCAGCCCAACGACGTCCTCGGGAGCGCCGGCGAAGGACGACGCCGACGAAGGCGGCGGCGGCGGACACGATGATGACAACGACGGGTGGCGACGACGACCACGATGGCAGCGATCACGACCACGACCACTACGGCGGCGGCGACGGCGACTGCGACGACGAAGACGACTGCGGCGGCGATGATAGCGACGTCGACGTCGGCGGGGGCGATGCCGACGCCGGGAACGACGACTCGGACGACGGTGGAAATGGGGAGGAAGGAGTGCGACGACGAGGGCGGCGGCGATTACGACGAGGGAAGGAGGGGGAGGGGGGAAGTAGGGGAGGGAGCCAAATGGAGGTGAGGGACGGGAAGGCGGAACAGGGACGGGGAGGAAGGGGCGATGAGGGAATGCAGAGTAAAGGAGCGAATGGAGGAGGAGGAGGAATAAGAGGAGGAGGAGGGGGAACGCAATGCGACGACGATCGCGACGACGATGACGGCTCTTCCGAATGGAATCATGATTCCGATTTCCCCTGGGCCGTACTAAGGACCTCCACTCGAAAAAGGCCGTGGCGACGAGGGCAAAGACGCCTGCGTGATAAAGCAAGGAGCCCCGACCTTGGGGCACACGTGTGCGTGATCAGTGCAGGAGGCAAAAACGATAAACTACGGATGATGCGACCCATGTAGGTTCGGGTCAATTTCCTATACGCGCTCTCGCTACAATCAATGAGAGCAAGTTCGATACGCGTCGTTTCCTATACTGGCAGAACAAACAATGATGTAACCGTACCGTACGCGCCACAACAAATAATTATTCCTGGCGGGCATGCTGCAGACGCGACGTGTCCAACGCACGGCGGTCGACCGCGTATTCTGGGTTCAGGAGAAGACAGCTAACGTTTGGAAGGGTTCTGATGTTTGGGACGATTCTGGGCTAGGTTGAATGATAAACAGGAAGCGCGTTGATTGGGAAGGATTCTGGGGTCAGGGAAATCGGGGCAATGTTTCCACAGGCGACGTTTTGCTGGTAAGGATTCTTGGGGCAGGAAGGATCTGAGAAGAAAGCTCTTGGGCTGCGAATAATTCTGCGTGCAGACAAGATTTGAAATCGAAGACGCTGTGGCTGGGACGGAATCTGGGGTCAGGAAAAATTGTTAACAGAAAACCCTGGGGTGGTAAGGATTCTAGGGCGCAGGCGAAATTGATCCGTAAACGCTTCGGTTGAGAAGAATTTTGGGCCCATGGGGGATTTTGCACGGGAAACGGTTGGGATGGGAAGGAATCCAGGGTTTGGAAAGATTTCAACATGAGGAACGCTTTGGCTGGGAATGACTTTTGGGCTAGGCGAGATTTTTGATAGAACGCTCGGGCCGGCATTGATTTTGGGGAAGGACAACAAATTACACAGAAAACCCTTGTGCGAGGACGGATTTGGGGGCCAGGAAAAGCCGCGAACAGAGGGCGCCCGTTCTAGCAAGGCTCACGGGGCCAGTCCGGATTTCCGATAGAGAACGCGTCGTGGGCCGGGAAGGAGTCAGGGGTCAAGGAGGATTTGTTGTCAAGACACCACTTTGTCCGGGGGGATCTCCGGGCCAGGGTGGGCGCTGCGCAAAAGCCCTTGGGCCGGGAAGGGTTCGGGGCTCAGGGTGCGTCTCTTCCTTATGTGTTGCCAAAGAAAAAACGCCTTGGCTGGAAAGGATGTCTGGGCGAGGCGCGATTCTAGACAGAACGCCCTTGGACTGGGCAGTGGGCAAGATTCTGGGGCGAGGGAAGATGTTTCGCGGAAGACGTCTGGGCGCAAGAAACCGCCAGGCTGGGGTGGGAGTTCGGACGGACTTTAAACGAGGTGCCCGCTTGCTGGGGAGGATTTGGACGCCGTGAAGAAGTCAAAACAAAAAACGCCCTGGCTGGGCTAGATTTTGACGCCAGGGCGGATTTTCAAAGAAAGCTCCGGACGCCAGGAAGCTGAACGCCAGCCCAATAGTATGATCAAGCAAACTCGAACACTGGGAAAAAACCCAATACCAGCAAACAGGCACCACAAGCCAAAGCAGAGGTCGTCAGTGCACGCCATCGCCATGGTGAGGTGCATCGGGAGACGCGACTACAGCCATGCTAACACTGGTTCAACTGCCAAGACAAGTAGGAGCATGGAGTTTGGGCACCCTTGGCAAACACCTCTGCCGATAAAGAAAGAGCCGGGGGTGCGACCACATCTGTAGATAAGAGCAGCGATATTCAGGTAGAGGCACTGGACCAAAACATATAATGATAGCCAGAAGGGCACCAATGGAAGCTAACACCTCCAGGGGCCAGGATATCTCGATGGAGGGGACGGCAGATTCGAAGTCCGTCAGGACAAGCCCACTAGTGTGCCGATCGCGAAGACTCTGGAGTAGCAAGAAGCTTTCTGTTTTCACCACAATGGCGAGCATGTCGCGACCGCGAGAGCATGCCTGAGAAGGGCTGGGGAGTCCGTGCCTAGCGATGTGCCTCGTCAAAACCATCGCAATGGAAGCCGAAGTGAGCTTCGCACCAGTGTTCGTCATACTGACGGATCTAAAGAGTGTAGGCTGCTTATAGACCCCTTCCCCATCCTCATGTTCACGAATCTTCTGAAGGGCTACACGAAGACTGCGCTTCATGTCGTCGGGGGTGCCAGCGCGATCGTTGTGGAATTAGGCGCGGTAGCACTCATGCAACGGCAGGCCAGCAGCAGGGGCCCTCCAGGCCGAGTAACGAAACCCATCCTCCCCAGGCAAGCTGTCCTTCCTCCCCCTGATCATGCGCGTCCACTCGTCCTCCTCCATCATCCACGTGTTTTCCAACAACTAGTCCTCGTCTGACTCGTCAGGCGTGCCCAAGCACTTGGCTTCCAATACTGAAGCCAATGACCGTGGCTGATGGTATCGCGATGTACGCGCGGCCAAGCCTTGAGGTGTCAGTAGTAGTAGCGTCGCTGACTTCCCTCCTCTTGTCATCGCATGGGTAAAATTCAAACCGCGACCCACAGAGCCTATGAAACAAGAGCGCATGACTATCATCTCCAGGCGACCACCCACTGGCATCAGACCGGAGCCGCCCGTCGGGGGAGAGCGCAACTTTGCAATACTCTATCAGCACATTGACGCATTCAGCAGGGTTGGGGAGGGCGCGATGAATTTCAAGCAAGGCGTTGGCATCTGTGCTCGTGGGGTCACTCGCGCTGGGCATGCGTGCGTCAATGATGCACAGGTTCCCAAGGTCCCTGAGAGGTGGTGGGACTTGAGGACGCGACCACCGACGGCATGGGAGCGCGAGATGGAGGTGACGAGGCCGGCGAAACCAAGATGAATACTGGTTCTGACGCAACCGGCATTGGTATGCGTAGGGAACAGAAAATGAGCGATCTAAAACAATCGAAACTCTCGACGAGCTCATAGATATCCGCAATCGGTCCGTGGGTTTCTCGAGCACACAATATCGCGACCTGCTTCGCGAGCTTCAGGGAAACGAGCGTAGCGAAGGGCTGCTTTCGTACTTCGGTCCTGAACAGCGGCAAAGACGGCAGACGTATTCCAAGAACCGGCTTACATCTGAAGGGAAGGGAGAAACGGACGGACCCAGATCGGAGCAACAGACGGAGGCGCAGGGCTCGGGTCACCAGGATCACTACGGCGCGGAGCACCCCCGAGGGCGCACGGGGGAGAAGGAGGCACATCTCCAGACCAACAGGCCACCAGGCCCGAGCGCACAAATTCGCTAGAGAGATTAAGCCGAGAGACTCTGAGGCTCGCAGCTGGGGGACACATTGTCGGGGGTGTCACAATCGCTGCGCCCATGGCGCGAGGCAATTCGCAGCCCCCCCCATAAAGAGGCTGCGAAGCGTTCAGATGGCCAAGCCCTTCCTGAAGAGACGCGGGAGGAGGGGAGACGCGCTGGCATGAAATTCTGCAGACTTCCAGGGGGAAAAGAGATGGCGACCATAGGCTGTTCAGCTTCATTTGAGGCAAGCTCGCGGTGGCACAGCTGGGTCCTCCAGAGTACGACGTGCACATACATCTCCTCCCAATCCATTGGCCCCATTTCTTTACCAACTTGCTGCGCCGCTGTGGCTCTCATACCACGAATTGTCCCCCTGGCGAGGAAGAGCATGCGAGTTCCTGGTTCGAGGTCCAACTTGGCGCGTAGCATGATCAGATGCTGGGGGTTAGATCGGGCCGGGGGAAACATCGGAACTTGGGCGTGGATCGAGCCGGGGAAGTCGGAAACCTTGATCGAGCCGGCAAAATCGAGGATGATATTCTTGGTCATGTCGCAGGTACGAACAATTAGACGAAGTCGGTCTCGCGGGGTGCCAGCCATGATGCACATGTCAGCGGCCCGCTTGAGGAATGTTTGCGTCATCTTTCGAGGAAAGCCAACAATGACGACACGGTGGGCATGCTGCATAGCCGCCTGCCTGGACTCAGGCGCGCGCGCGAGACGTGTCGTGTAGAAGCCTAAAGATGAGTAGGGGTACTCTTGTGAGCTCAGCGATGGACTCCAGCTGCTGCGTGGCGCTTGCAATCCGAGCGTCGTCGGCCTCTTGGACAGCATGAGAGATGGTGGCGGCGGTGCCGTGCTCGATCTCTGCGAGGCGGGCGTTGGGGTTCTGATAATTCTGGTCGTGCGTATACATGGTGGCGCGTATGGCGTCCTTTTCCATCTCGAAGGCCTGCTCCATGTTGCCAATGCGCTGGCCGGTTTCTTGATCTTACCGATCAGAGAATTCAGCTCGGTGGCTTGGAAGGTACAGGGGATAACGAAGCTGTGCGGCTGCGGCTGGAACTAGTTCTCGAAGGGCTGGTAACGCATCTCGATGGACTGCCACGGGTCGCCGACATGCAGGGGGCAGGGCAGGGAGCCGGACTTGGCGATGGTGGACCACGACGGTTCCTGGATCGGCGGCCCTCAACTCGATGAGCCTTCTTCATGCCCCTCCGCGGCATTGCAGCGAACTGCGGACACACAGGGGTGGTAAGCGTGATGGTGCGGAAGGAAAACCAAAATTCCTGCAAGGAAAAAAAAACTCCTGTCGACTGGCGGCTGCCTTGGGCCAACCCATTGGCTACGTTGCAAGCTGAAGCCACGGTGTGACGGTTTCTTGCGCCAAAATGGCTACGGATTGGGCTGGAATGGATTTTGGGGCTCGAAAGGAACTGGGACGGATTTAAACAGAAAACCATTGGGCTGGGAAGGATTTGGGAGCCGGGACTGTCTTTTTACACGGAAAACGCTTTGGTTGGATGAAAGTATCTGGGGCTAAGAACATATTCTAATGAGAAAGCCCTCGGGATGCGAAGAATCCTGGGTGAAGGCAAGACGGGTTTGAACTTGAGAGCGCTTTAGTTTGGGTGGATTCTGGGACGGGGGAGAATGTTTCAAACAAGAAAATGGGACGGGAATAATCGGGTTTCAGAAGGATTTGACAACAACAGAAAACGCTTCGGCCGGGCGGATTCTGGCCCTCGGGCTGGAACGGATCTGGGTGCCAGGGTGGATTTTAAAGAGACGACGTAGTTTAGGGGAGCACTTCGGCGAAGAACGATTCTGGGCAAGGAACACCCGACTGAGGGGGATTTTGAAGCCAGGAAAGATGTTCAAGAGAAGGCGCTCTGGTTGGGATGGCTTTTAGGCAGAGGAAGGATAATCATCAGAGAACGCTTGGGCTGGTAAGGAAATTGGGGTTTGGCTGGGAAGAATTTTCGGACTAGGAACAACGTTAACCAGAATGCTCTGGGGCCGCGGAGGAATTTGGGGCTGGGGGAGATTCCCCAATCAGAGCTTGCCTCTGTAGGGGTCCTAGCGGATTCATATGGTTGGGTTAGGTTTGCCGCCGATTTTCGCTGCACGCCCGGGTGCCTGGGTGCCCGGGGGTGCCCGGGTGCCCGGGTGCCTGGGGGTGCCCAGGTGCCCGTGCGTGCCCGGGGGTGCATGGGTGCCCGGGGGTGCATGGGTGCCCGGGGGTGCCCTATAGCCCTATAGCCCGATACCACTATAGCCCTACAACTTTATAGCCCTATAGCCCTATAGCTCAGTAGCCCTACAGCCTTATAGCCGTACAGCCCTATAGCTCTACAGCCCTATACCCTATAACCCTATAGCCCTGTAGCTCTATTACCCTATAGCCCAGTACCCCTATAGCCCATATAGCCCTACAGCCCATATAGCCCTATAGCCATAAAAAGATTATGATTGGGGCTTTTCTCTGGTATCATTTTTTCAAAGACAAAGCCCGGGCTGGGCAGGATGTTTTGGGCTAGGACGGGCTTGAACAGAAACCCGATGGGCTTGGAAGGATTTCGCGGCTAGGAAGGAGCGCGACTAGAAAACACTTTGACTGAGGAGGCTTGGGGGGTCAAGAAGGATTTGGAACAGAAAACGCCTGGGCTGGGAAGGATTCTGGGGCCAAGAAACATGTTGAACAGAACGCGCCGGGGCTGGGGTGGAATCTGGAGCCGTGGAACATTGTGAACAGAAAGCGCGTGGCCTGGGGTCAGGACGGATTGACGACAGAAAACGCTTGGGCTGGGGCGGATTTGAGAGCCAGTAGGGGTTTAACATAGAAGGCTCTTGGGCTGGAGGCCAGAGGGGGCTTTGCGTGGAAAAAACGTGGGGCTACCAAGGATTCTGAGGCTAGGGGGGATTTCGAAATGGAAGCGCTCGGGCTGGGAAGGATCTCGGGGCCAGGGAGGACGCCGCGCAGAATGCGCATGGGTTTGGAAAACATTGGAGCTAAGAAGTATGCAAGATAGAAAACAAGCATGGGATGGAACGGATTATGGGGCTTGGGCGGATGTTGTTTCAAAAAACCCTTTGGGCTGGAACGGATTCTGGCGTTGGCGACGGCTGTAAACGCAAGACGGTCGGGCCATGCAGGGTTTGGGATGGACACATTTCGCACAAAGGTCGCTCGGGCTGGGAAGGATGTCGTGGCAAGGTATTAAACACACGACAACTGGGCTGGGGCGGACTCTGGGGCCAGGAAGGATGTCGCACAGGAAACGATTGGGCTGTGACGGATGGTTGCGCCAGGAAGGATTGTCTACACAGAAAGCGCCCGGGCTGTGGAGGGTTCTTGGGCCAGGCGAGGTTTTCAAGAGAACGCGCTCGGCTTGGGGAGGGTTCTGGGGTTGGGAAATATTAGATTCAGAAAGCGCTTTAAAACAACAAAACCAATGATAGGGCCAGGGGAATGCTACTCAGAACACGCCCGGGCCAGGACGGACTCTTGGGAAAGAACAATTTCACAGACAGCGCTTGGACCGGGAAATATTCCGGGGCCAGGAAGGATTTGAAACAGAAAGTGGTCGGGATGGAAAGGGTCCTGGGGCCAGGAAGAAGTTGAAATAGAACGCGCTGGGGCTCAAAAAAAATGCTCGGGCCCGGGAAGATTGCGGTGAGAAAATACTTGGGCTGGGGAGGATTGGGGGGCAGGAAAGACTGTAAAGAGAAAGCGCGTTGGCTGGGAAGGGTTCTCGAGTTACGAATGATTTGAAACATTACAACGTTGGGCTGGGGCAGATTCTGGAGTGAACAGAAGCAGACATGTATACCGGAGGGTTTCAGGCGGCTGGGAGGGGCTTAAGACCGAACGCGCTTGGGCTAGAAAGGATTTGGGGGCCAGGCAGGAACTCGCAAAGAAGGCACTTGGGCAGGAAAGGGCTATGGGGCCCTGACACCACAGAAAGCGTTCGGGCTGGGAAAGGCTTTGGGGTTCGGGCGGATCTTACTCAGAGAGCGCTTGAGCTCGAAAGGGTTCTGGCGTCATCAAGGGCTCTAAGCGCAAGACGCTGGGGCTGGGAGGGGCTTTGTGATTAGGACAAATTTGCACAGAGGGCGCTTAGGCTGGGAATTATGTTGTGACCAGGCAGAGCTGCAAACGCCAGAATACCAGTCTGGGGCGGATTCTGGAGCCAGAAGGGTTTCACACAGAAAATGCTTGGGTTGGGAAAAAATGTTGTGGTCATAACGCTTTTTGAACAGACGACGTTTGGGCTGGGCAGGACTTTTGGGCTAGGACGGATTGTGGAAAACAAAAAACCCGATTGGCATGGCATGGGGGGAGTTCTTGGGCCGGGAAGGATTATAATCAGAAGCCGCTGAGGCTGGAGGGATTATGGTGTATGGTGCGAGGAATGGTTTGACTCAGAAAGCGCTCGGGCTAGGACGGATTCTGGGGCAAGGAAAAATGTACGCAGAAAGCGTTTGGACTGGGAAAGATTTTGGGGCCAGGAGGGGGTTGAAACAGAGGACGCCTGGGATGGGAACGTTTACTGGAGCAAAGCTTTCCCTCGGATCGGACATCGAATGGTGTTCGCCGCTTTGCGAGAGCAGAACGCTCCTCACCACAACTTGCGTTTGTTAGCAAACGTGTATGCGAACCCGACAGGCCTGGTGCAGGACTGCAAAATGCTTGGCATTGCCCGCGGCGTCAAAACGAGGCGATGTGCTGTCCTCTTTGTTGCTCAACGCTGGGCTGAATCAGGCGGTGCGTGCCTTCAAGTTGCAATGCCCAAATCTTAAGTCGGGCAGATCCTCCTCCAGGCGGCTTTTGAACGAAAGATGAAACGTTTTCAGACAATGTCCATAGTCAGAAAATGATAGAACATCGTCCCCAAACTATGTTGTATAACTATTTTTGAATACTCCTCCTGTAAAGGGACAGGCCCGACTTCACCCAAACTGTGGCTTGCGTGTTGGGCCCGGCGAGATCCTGAGCAACATTAGGTAAGCGGGCGATGTGTTGCTGTGCGCAAGGCTATCAAACGAGGCACTGCCGATGCTCGCCACTCTGTTCTCGGAGCTGGGAGATCGTGGCCCCAGCCTGGTGCGACCAAGACGAGGGCTGTCACAAACAATCTGAAGGTATCACACGCTGAAGTTATGATGGTGGTGTCGTGCGGCCTATGCCGTTTCCTGTCATGACATGCCGTGACTTCCACAAGTACCTCGGCTGGAAGTTCAGCAGCAATCTGACCGGCCGCGCGGACTCTCACCTCGACCGCAGATTTGACTTCGCGTGGGGTCGCTTCCACGTGAACAAGCAGGCACCTACCAATATCATTGCGCCTTCGGCTGAGAATGTCCGAATCTGTGATCACTCCTACAGCTATGTACGGCACGGCTTCTCTGGGCATGACACAAGCAGAAGATGGTTCGAAGAGTGGTGGGGCTCTCGAAGCTGGAGCATGGAGGATTGAGAGGGTCTGGGCGTGTTGTTCAAACTCACCTTGGAGCGGGCAATGAGTACGTTCGCTGTTATCCGAATGGTTGGGAGTAATAGATAGATATATGTCTTGTATGTGGCACATACTATGTGCGTTCCTGGCTCGTGGCCAGCCCTGGCCAGGAACGCACATACTATGTGCGTTCCTGGCTCGTGGCCAGCACTTGTCATGCGATGGATACCTGACGGCCCAGGGCGCCGGAGCAAACCCAGGACGAGGTGGACTGATTATGTACGCCAGTTTTTGTCGACGAACGGAACTCAGTTGCAGGAAACACTGCGACAAGGCAAGAATTTACCATGGAATGCTCTCGAGGAAGAGTATTTGCACGTTGTGGCCAACAGCCGCACGGAACTTTTGAACGCGTGGGAGGGGTATGTTTGCTGTGCTTGTGCAGTGGTCTTTGTGTATGCCCGCCTCAATTTATGGGGCGCGCCGCTCCCAGAGCTGCTCGGGATGGCAACGCATCAGATCGGAGGCCGTATGGGCCCTCCTTCTCCTGCTCCTCCTCCTCCTCCTCCTCCTCCTCCTCCTCCTCCCCCTCCTCCTCCTCCTCCTCCTACTCCCCCCAAAGAAGGGAGATCGAGGACGGCGGCCCCGGACAAGAGGGAACCCCGCCCCGGGGCACGGGCCCCCGCCTGGGGCACGTCCCCCGCGCCCCGGATGCCGTTGCGCCGCAGGCAGTGGAAGACCCAGCCGCGCTGCTCGTGGACGGCCTTCAGCTCCTGCACCTCCGGGGCTTGCCGTCGCTCGGACGCCCATTGCCCGTACATGTTTCGGTTTTGTGGTTTTTTTTGTTGCTCGATGGTCCAGAATGGTCCTCGATGGTTCTCGCCGAGAAAAAATGCACACGTCCGAGCGATGCCAAGCGGGGGAAGGCAGGACGAATCAGCATCGAACCGGGCCGCATGCCGCATCGGCACGGGGTCGGAGCCGAAGCGAGTCGGCCGCGCCAGGATGCACAGCAGCGCCAATAGGAGCATCGGGCCGCGTCGGGCCGCTGGAGTTTCGGGATCGGATCGGATCGGCTCGGCCGGCAGCGATATCGATGCGGATCGATCGGATCGAAACGGACCGTGGAGGGGGGAAGCAAGCGGCATGCCGATGGTCCGAAGCCGAACTCATCCTCCTTTGCCTCACTCGTTTCTGGCCCTGCGGGCGGGAGGTCCGGCTAGGGTGGTGTCCGGCAGAGATCGTTGGTCCAGTGCTGAACGGATCTGGAGGATGGGGATGAAGCGGAGGAGGAGAAGACAGAGAAGGGACGGATGATGCCTTATGCTATTTCGTTGAGCCTCCCAGGGAGCCTCATGAGCACGGCTGGATCCGCCTAGATATCCTGGCGCACTCCAGAACAGCTCGAGGGGTCAGATGTGAGCCACAGGTCCCCCCAGAATTCCAGCGTGGCCACATTTCCTAAACAGCTTGTTTGTACGGTTTCAATACAAACGAAAAGGCGCGTCGCCGGATCAGGACTCTGCCAGGCAGCGTTGGCCCCCGTTGGCCTCCGTCAGGCTGTTAGTAGCATTCGTACTACAATGTGAAATTAATGTTCGCACTCGTAGGAGGAGTCGCTTTGTTCGAATGCATCTTTGTAGTGCTGCTAGTAATCGTGTGAAAATAAGATTCGCACTCGTACTCGTATTGGTCCGCCACCGGGCCTTGTGCCCGTTGGGGCATGTTAGAATACTCCTGTCTAGAGCCGCCCCCAACCCCTTATCGTGCGCATGCCTCTGAGGCCGCCCCCCCCGAATTTGCCCTTTGGCAATTTTGTCGGCCTCCAGACGACCAAGATGGCCTCCAAGACGGCTTCCAAGGCAAACAAGATGGCACCAAAACGGCCCAAGATTGCCTACAGGCTCCCAAGATTGCCTCAAGACAGCTCAAGAGGCCCACGAGCCCAAGAGGGCTCCAAGAGGCCCTCCTGGGGAGCCCGAGGGGGCCAAACGTAATGATTTCCCGTAGGCGTCTGATAGATTGTGAGGCTCTCGCCTGTTTGGGCTTCTGACCGCTCGAGACGGCCTAAGAGGCCTCCACAATAATTCTAAGACAGCCCAGGAGGCCCCCCAAAGGGCCCCAAGTCGGCCCAAGAGGACCTAAAGATCGCCCGAGGGCTCCCAAGGAGGGCCCCAAGATGGCATGTGGATGTGTGGATGTGGACGTGGAGGAGGAGGAGGAGGAGGAGGAGGAGAAGGAGGAGTAGGAGGAGGAGGAAGAGGAAGATGAAGAAAAGGAGGGGGAGGAAGAGGAGCAGGATGAGGAGGAGAAGGAGCAGGAGGAGGAGGAGGCGGAGGAGGAGGAAGCGCTCCAGGAGGGCACTGAGACGGCCCAGAGAGGCCCCCCAGACGGCATCCGAGGGCGTCAGGCGGGCCAAGAGCCCCAGGGGCCCCAGGAGGCCCCCAAGAGGCCTCCAAGAGGCCCTCGGGAAGCTCCCAGGAAGTCCCCAGGGGGCTCCAGGAAGGCCCCAAGAAGCGTTCTGCTCCTCCTCCTTCTGCTTCTGCTCCCTACCGCGCAACAACAGACGATGTCGTAACCACGACCATCCCCAGTTCAGACCACTCGCTGAATTGCCACGGGATGTGATTTGACCTCCTCCCTGCCCAGGGGACGAAAACGAGGCCGAGTTCACGACACATCCTTATCAGACCACTCGTCGAAATTGCGCCGTTCCTACACTAAGCCTCCTTCCTGCTGCGCTGTTGCACAGGCACGGTGGTGGAGTGTGCCGCAAGTCGCTGGTATATGATAGTAAGACTCAACACTCTTCATCGAAAACCATTCGAATCGTTTGCAAGACCGAAACGATCGGGAGGAGCCCGACTCGTGGGCTCCGGAATTCCTCAGAAGTCTCCAGAAGCCTTTGAGGAAAGAGCGCTCAAGAAGCCAAAGACGACCAACATTTGAATTCTCGAGCCCCAAATCCTCGGATCCGCATCAAGCGAGTACGTTTGGAGTCGTTGGAAGAGATCCGCGATGAGCTCCGAAGGTTTGAGCTCACGTTGGAAACGCATTTCTGATCCGATGATCCTCCCCTCCTACCCTCCACTCCTTTTCCATTCCACAATTACACAATATGAATACGAATCGCCTTTCTCCCCTGCCTCTGTCCAGAGAGTGTCCCGTCCACTCTTTGTGCACAGGAACACGATTTCATAAGTTGTGTTTGTCCTGTTGTCTTCACATCCGGTCGTTTCTGGTTCTTCCAAAATGGTGTTTCCGCTGCAGCGCCGCCCTCATTTCCGCGCGTCGGTCATTCAGAATCGTACTCCCGCTGCAGCGCTGGCCTCGTTCCCGCGCCTCCAGACGGAACTTGGCATTCGAACGCGCCCACATCGGGTAGGCACGGCTGCGGAGGACATGGAGCCAGCATCCCTGGCAGGCCCTGTACTCTCGTAGACGGGCCACTTACGTACCCTCCAAGTCATCTGGCGCCATGCATGCCACGGCATACAATGCGATGCTGTGTTGTGCACCGCTGCGCGATGCCATGCTTTGCGTTGCCATGCTTTGTAATACAATGCTTAACTACGCAATGCCACGCAATGCTATGACATGCTATGCTGTGCTATGCTTTTCTACGCCATGTTCGTCCATCCACCGCATACCCTCTTGGGATCATTGCCCTGCTCGACATCCGACTGCGCAAATAGATACGACATCTACACCACTAGAAGGGATGGGAGGGAGGGGTAGGACGTCCGACGTGACGCTAGCGCACCTGGCTCGTCCCACCCCTTCCCTCCCCCCCGTCGCCTCGCTCTGGCGTGCGGCACTGGCAGAGCACCCCAAGAGGAGGGGGGAAAGGGAAGCGGGCACGTGGGCGGAGGCAGGATCAGGGAAATGAGAGGAGGGGGAGAGGGATGGGGGAGGAGGGGGAGGAGGAGGATGAGGAGGAGGAGGAGGAGGAGGAGGAGGAGGAGGAGGAGGAGGAGGCCAGCGAGGCAGGATCAGGGGGCCACCTGGAGAGCCCAGAGTCCTCTGAGACCCGCCGCCACAGCCCTGCTCAGCGGGAGAGCGGGCGAATAAGGCCGAGGGAGCAAGAGGGGGAGTGGAAGGGGAGGAGGGGGGAGGAGGGGAAAGAGGAGGAGGAGGGAGGAAGAGGAGGAGGAGGAGGAGAAGGAGGAGGAGGAGGAGGAGAAGGAGGCAGGAGGCAGGAGGATTGGGCAGGATCAGGAAAATGTGCTAGGTGCGCAGTGCGTGCGTCCTCCTCCTCTTCCTCCTCCTCCTCCCCCTCCAGGGAGGATGTGGAAGAGCAGGCAGGGCGGGAGAGATGGCGAGATCGAGTGCGCGCTGCGCTGGCTCCTCCTCCTCCTCCTCCTCCCCCGCCTCGTCCTCCTTCTCCTCCTTCTCCTCCTCTCCGCCCGTGAAAGGGAGTCAGGAGGCAGGCGGGGTGCAAGGGCAGGGCGAAAGGGGGCGGCCCCCAGCCCGGGGGTCCTGCTCCCACGCGGTGGCGGCCGCTCTCCGGAAGAGCTTCATCTTGTCCTGCGGGAGGGGCCGCCGAGGTGCCACGCGGCCGAACCGCCCAGCCCCCGCCGCGCGTGCGCGCCCACCTCGCCGCGACGACCGACGGCCGGGTGGCGGCGGACCGCGGGCGGCCACGACGGACGTCGACCGGCGGGACCGACGATCGACGGCGACGGCGACCTACTCTCTCGTGTTCCATCATCTTCCTTTCCCCTTGTCCCTTCCTTCCATCTGTCCTCCTCCTCCTCCTCCTCCTCCTCCTCCTCCTCGTCCTCCTCCTCCTCCTCCTCCTCCTCCTCCTCCTCCTCCCGACTTGCCCTGACCGCGCGAGTTGTGCCGCTGCTCTTTGCTTGAGGCGGAGCGGCCGGCAGCCAGCCCTCTCTCAGACCTGCACTCCCGACGACTAAACTCGCGCCTCAGCCGGCCCGCCTCTCCTCCTCCGCCGCACTCCCTCCTCGTGCCTCCCCCCCTGCCTCGCCCTGCCTCCTCCCTCTCTCGATCCTTCCTCCTCCTCTCCCTCCTCCTCCTCCTCCTCCTCTCCTCCTCCTCCTCCTACTCCCCCTCCTCCTCCTCCTCCCCCTCCTCCCCTCCTCCTCCGCCTCCTCTCCTCCTCCTCCTTCTCCTCCTCCTCCCTCCCTCCTCCTCCTCCTCCTCCTCCTCCTCCCCCTCCTCCCCCTCCTCCTCCTCCTTCTCCTCCTCCCCCTCCTCCCCCTCCTCCTCCTCCTCTTCCTCCTCCTCCTCCTCCTCCCCTGGACGACGGAGACGCCGACGCCGGCGACGACGGCACCGACGACCACCTGCGCGGCCCCATGCCGCGGCCACGCTCCGCCCGCTTCGCGCGCGCGCTCGCGGGCAGCGGCCTCCTTGGCCGCCGGGGCCTCGGCCTCGGCGCGGAAGGGCACGGTTAGTCTGGGCCTGTCCCCCTACAGGGGGATTTTGGACGAAAAATTAAACATGCCTCATAAATACGCACGCGCCAAAATATTCAAAAAGTATTAGAAAAATCGTCCGCAGACTATTTTGGGACTATTTTTGAAAGTTCCCCCTGTAGAGGGACAGGCCCGACTTCAGGGAACGGGAGGGGGAGCGCGCGGAGGGGGGGGGCGGGCGGATTGGACGGGCCGCGCGAAAAGGGGGGGGGGGCGTGCGCGGAGCGGGGGTGCATTGGATGGAGAGAGGGCTCATCTGCCCGCACTGGGCCTCTGAGAGGCTAATCTGAGCACTTCTCGTCACGTGCAACGTGTACTCCGTGAGCCACAGAAGCTTGCGACGCCGACACAGACAGCAGGATACCCTCGAGGGCGCACGCCTGCGCGCGCCCTCAAAAATCCGAGGAGAGCGGAGGAGAGGGACGGAAGGGAAAGCCCAATCCTCGATCCGCATCGTGCCCTGAGATCCTGGCGACTCAATTCTTTCGAGTCGGGCATGTTCGCTACATTTCGGGCCATGGGACCCTCGCAGATCGATCCAGCTCGATCGGGGGTCCTGGGGTCTGGTCGTGATCCCTTTCGATGTTGCATGATTGGCAACGTCGGATCTCAGGGAAGTTTAGGTCGGGCATGTCCTCTGTCCTCCAACAGGCGGATTTTGGACGAAAAATTAGAGATAGTTAAAACATACTCCAAAATAGTCAAGCAAATAATGATAAAAACGTCCCCGCACTGTTAATTTGACGATGTTAGAATACTCCTCCTGTAGAGGGACAGGCCCGACTTCAAGGTAGTCTCTACGGGGCCCCGAAGTCCCGAGCCTTTCCCGAAGGGCCCGCTTTCCCAGAAAATTACGTGCTTTCACGGCGCCGGGGCCCGGCGAGGGCCCCTAGACTCCTAGACTCCGAACACTCCCCGAAACCTTCGTCGTGACTATCTCGCGGCGCAAACATGCCGAACAGGGACCCACCGCCCGTCCCGGCATTCCTTGGCTTCCCACGACATGTCCTTCTAACGAACTGGTGTTCAAACAACAAAAACAGCGATCCTCAAAGCATAAGGCCTGTGCAAGACCCTCCGAGTAAAACATGATCTGAGAAATGCCGTACAAGCCACACATGGTTCTTAGAACAGTCTTTGGTGGGCCTTTGGGCAGGTCCAGACACTTCGCCACTGCTTGACCATGTCTGGCGGCCGCTCAGGACGAGATGGGGACCCCCAGAAAGCCCAGCCTGCTGGAAAGCATCCCGAGGCGAGAACAACTCCAAGAGCCAACGAATCCTGCCGAAACAACTCCCTAAAGAACCTTCCGCAGGGACTTCTCCGCGACGCTTTCGGCGAGGCGCGGCTGCTGGAAAGCAGCCCGAAGCGAGGACACCTCCAAGAGCCAACGAACTATGCCCAAAACTCAGCAAACAAATGTCTGTTTTGGGTACTCCGAGGTTGTGGTCTGCAGCGTTGGCGGACGCAAGCGCCGCTGCAAGCTGGCGGGGCGCGCCTGGCTGCGGCACGCAAGAGAGGGAGTGAGAAAGTAGAGGGCGGCCGCGGAGGGTGGGGAAAAAGAAGTGGGGCCCGACCGCAGAGACTGCACAGGGAAGGGGGCGCGCGGGCGGCCTGGCCTCTCGGGCACAGACGCAACGGGTGCACTTCGAGGAGCGCCCCCCCATAGAGCAAGCCATCGAGGCACGACGGGCAACACTCACCGAGAGGCCCTGCGCCGTGACCTTTTTGTCCCCGCGGCGCGGACTTTTTGGTCAGCGGCCGCAAGGGAAAGTCGGGCGGGCAAGATTCATGTCCATATCCAGTGCCTCGTGGACTTTTTTGGAAGCGGGGCCACAAGGCCGAGGCGCACTGGATATGGGTGAAAATCGAGCCTCTCGGGGGCAACTCTATCCATGTCCAGTGCGCCTCGAGTTTCTTGGGGAAGGGAGCCCGAAACTCCGCACTGCAGTGGGTATGGACGTGAGCATTGCCCGCAAGTCGGGCGGCGGTCTGCAGCGGCGGGGCGCGCCTGTGCACAGCGGGGCACGACGGGGAGAGGGCGCGGCGGGCGACGGGGCGCGAGGGGGCCAGAGACGCCGGGGGGGCGAAAGAGCCGCACTCGTCGAGTATGGGGAGCGACTGCAGAATTGGCGTACTCCAAAACTGATGCCCTCGTCGACTCTATAGGGGAGGGACGTAGCCTGTCCTGGGCTCGGCGACAAGACCAGGCTCGGGGCAAATCGGGCCTGCAGTCGCTCCACGACTGGAACTCAGGCCGCGAGGGCCTTCGTGGGCGAGCCGAGGTGCAGATTCTGATGGGCCTGCTTTCCATCACCACCACCACCACCATAAGTCGGAGGGGGGGAGGAGGTGGAGGATGAGGAGGAGGAAGAAAAAGAAGAGGGACAGGAGGACCCCCTCCCACCTCCAACCCATAGTGGTGGTGGTGGCGGTGGAAAACAAGCCCATCAGTGCGGATTCAGCAGCGCACGGCGAGCACGTCGAGGGCGAGCTAAAGCCGCGAACATGTCCTGGGCGCCTCCCGCTGAATGCCCCCGGGGGTGTGAGACAATTTTTGAAGATGCATCCTGCAGAGGGGCAGGCCCGACTTGTAAGGGTGGCCGCCGCCGCTCTCGCCGGAGCGCCCGCCGTGGCAAGGGGGGACCTGGAGGGGGCCCACAGAGACGTACTAGTACAGGGCAGTTTTTTCATACATGGGATGTTTTGAAATAAGGGATTTTTAATACATGATTCATGTATGAATGAATTTGGAACTTCCCTTCGGGCATACAGGGAGGGTCCTGGGTGGATGGGGGTTTGATGGCCTAGGGATGGGGTTCCAGAGTTGAGGTATTTACAGATGCCCGCGGGGCCCGAAATTTCAGAGTTGAGGTGTTGATCGATGCCCGCGGGGCCGTTTTCAATCATCAAAAGTCCTCCTCGTCCGTCTTCCGTCCTCATGGTTGGTTTTAGTACCAAATCCCTGCATGTTTAATACATGATCCGCACGCGGAGCATGTATCAAAGACGGCACTGTGGTACCCGGTGTCCTCCTCGGAGGAGCGCGCCCGACGCGACCAGATGGCACAACCACATGGGATCGAAGGAGACGTGAGCCTCGGGCTACGGGGGGCTCTACCAGCCTGGAGCACATCCCTATCCCTGTGCTGGGCACCTCCTCCTCACGATGCCAATCTTAGGGATTCCCTTATTTTTCGAGGGCGAATGCCTAAGATTGTCATCGCCTTTTGGCGTGTCAATCTTAGGGATAGGGATACGTTCGAGGCTGGTAAAGACTCGGCTTGGCCCGACGGGGGCCATCCTAAAAATGGCGAGACCCGAGCTCCCGCTCAGACATCTCACGAAAACTGGACCGTCCAAATCCAGGGCGCGCTGGTCGAACAACGTCGGCAAACTCGAGTCCTGGCGTCCTCGAGTCTTACGTTTCCCCGAAGCCAGATTGACGCACGCAGCGTTTCCCGAGCGGCACGTGCAGAAAGCGCCCGCCACGGAACATGTGCTATAGGAGTTCGCGGCGCGCGCGTCGCCCCTGGGGGCGCGACGCACTCGTAATACGAGTATGGTGGGGTGGCGCCGGTTGGCGGGGTCCGCTGAGATGCTGGCGTTCACGCTGGGCGCTTTCGCCCGGCTTCGGGCCGCGGGACCCTCCCGGGTCGAGCCGGCTCGGAGACTGCAGCAGAGCGATGGGGTCTGGGGCTCTGGTCGTGATTTTGTCGGCAAGTTGCAACTTTGCATGTGTTTCGCTGCGTCGGATCTCAAGGGCGCGGGTTTCGACGAGGGGGGGGCAGTGGAGGGCTCTGGCTTCCAGGCCAGCTTGGCTTCCGCGAGGTCCTCCAAGCCGGAGCCGAGCCAAGCGAGCTCCCCCCCGTGTTCCATTTCCTTTTCCTCTTGCCGTGCCTCCCTTTCTCCCTCCTCCGTCCCTCCCTGGCCTCTCCCACTCCTCCTCCTCCTCCTCCGACGTCCCGCCCCTCTCCCCCTCCGCGCATGGCGGCCCATCCCCCCCACTCACTGCCCCCCTCTTCCCTATGCCGCTTATCCTGGCAATGCCCATGGCGGCAATTAGAGGAGGAGGAGGAGAGGAGGAGAAAGAGGAGAAGGAGCAGGAGGAGAAGGAGGAGGGGGGAGGAGGAGGAGGAGGAGGAGGAGGAGGAGGAGGAGGAGGAGGATGAGGAGGAGGAGGAGGAGGAGAAGGAGGCGGAGGAGGAGGGGGAAGGAGGAGGAGGAGGAGGAGAAGGAGGAGGAGGAGGAGGAGGAGCCGCATCATTCTCCTCATCGATACTGGAGCTCCGATCCTCAGCAGGAGCTGGCGACCCCCGAGGCGCGGCGATGCCGCGGACGACAACGCCGCTCACCGCAATAACCACCGCCGCAGAACACAATGTCGCCGAGCTCAACAGGCGGGCAGGCGGGGAGGAGAGAGAAGGAGGAGGAGGAGGAGGAGGAGGAGGAGGAGGAGGAGGAGGAGGAGGCGGGGAGGAGGAGGGGGTGGAGGAGGGGGGGAGGAGGAGGAGGAGAAGGAGAAGGAGGAAGAAGGAGAAGGAGGAGGAGGAGGAGGAGGAGGAGGAGGAGGAGGAGGAGGAGGAGGAGGGGGAGGAGGAGGAGGAGGAGGAGGAGGAGGAGGAGGAGGAGGAGGAGGAGAAGGAGGAGGAGGAGGAGGAGGAGGAGGAGGAGGAGGAGGAGGAGGAGGAGGAGGAGGAGGACGAGGAGGAGGAGCAGGAGGAGGAGGAGCAGGAAGAGGAGGAGCAGGAGGAGGAGGAGGAGGAGGAGGAGGAGGAGGAGGAACCGCATCACACTCCGCATCGATACTGGAGCTCCGATCCTCCGCAGGAGCTGGCGACCCCCGAGGCGCGGCGATGCCGCGGACGACAACGCCGCTCACCGCAATAACCATCGCCGCAGAAGACAATGCCGCCGAGCTCAACGGGCCGGCAGGCGGGGAGGAGGAGAAGGAGAAGGAGGAGGAGGATGCGTGGGAGGAGGAGGAGGGGGAGGAGGAGGAGGGGGTGAGGAGGAGGAGGAGGAGGAGGAGGAGGAGGAGGAGGAGGAGGAGGAGGAGGAGGAGGAGGAGGAGGAGGAGGAGGAGAGGAGGAGGAGGAGGAGGACGAGGAGGAGGAGAGGACGAGGAGGAAGAGGAGGAGGAGGAGGAGGAGGAGAAGGAGGAGGAGTCGACGCAACCCAGCAGCAGCGAGAGTAGCCCCTCCCGAGCCGACCTGGGCTGTGCGCGCCTTCGTGCGCGGCGGCCTTCGGGGGCCAGGTCCAGCGCCCTACGAGGCCCAGCGCCGCCCTGGGGGGCCACCCTGGGCCCTAAAGGCACCGCCGGGGGTGGGGGGGGGGCCCGCGCCGCCCCGGACCCAGCGTGAGGTCGGGCATGTCTTCCTACAGGCGGATATCGGAAGATAGAAAATACAAATCCAAAGGTAATCAACACGACTACTTCGAACGAATAGATAAATCCAAAGGTAATCCAAAGATAATCCAACACGACTACTTCCAAAGGTACAGGAAATACAAATCCAAAGGTAATCCAAAGGTAATCCAAAGGTAATCCAAGTAGAAATCCAGATAGGCGAACGAGCACGAAAAATCGTCACCAGACTATTCTGTGATTGTTCTTGACTGTTCCTCCTGCAAAGGGACATGCCCGACTTCAGACCAGGCGCCGCCTGGTCCGCCAGTCCGGCCGAGCCCTGCTGTGCCGCGGGCGTCGCAGGGCGGCAGCAGGAACTGCAGGTCGTCCAGAAGGCCAGTCTGCAGGTCCCCGTACCTCCCGACCTCGGCTGGCGAACCGACGCGCGCCATCTCGTCGTCGATCGAGGATCGAGGATCGAGATTCGAGGACGTCTGAGCCCCGATGTTGGGCCTCCGGGGACGCCCTCGCAGCCACGGCTGGATCCGCGGGTCGTCGTCGTCGTCAACGTAATCGTCGTCGTCGTGATCGTCGTCGTCGTCGTCGTCGTCGTCGTCGTCGTCAACGTCGTCGTCTTTGTTGCATGTTGAGGTCGCCGTCTTGTCGTCGCCAGCGCATTCCTTCGATGCCGTCCTCGTCGTTGGAGTCGCCTGCGCCGTCGTCGCCGAGAGGAAGAGGAGGCAAGAGGACGGGAGAGGATCAAGGATACGGTCAGGAGCTCGTGCTCAGCGTGTCGCGGCGGCGGCGGCCCCCGCGACGCGCGATATCGTGGAAGCTGCTGGCGCGTCGCTCCGCTTGGTGGGGCGTGTCGCGCCGAAGCGCGGCGGGCCAGAACCAGCGGCGCAGCACGCTGACCACAATGTCCCAGCCTGATCTAGGAGGAGGAGACGGCGGAGGAGGAGAACAAGGAGGAGGAGGAGGAGGAGGAGGAGGAGGAGGAGGGGGAGGATGAGGAAGAAGAGAAGGACGAGGAGAGGAGGAGGAGGAGGAGGAGGAGGTAGAGGAGGAGGAGGAGGAGGAAGAGAAGAGAAGAGGAGGTGGAGGAGGGAGAGGAGGACGAGGAGTAGGAGGAGCACGCTAGGTCCTGATAAAATGTAGCAAAGCAGGCTATTGGAAAACGGAGCTGGAGGATGGCACTGGGAGGAGAGAGGAGATGCGGGAGGACGACTGGAGGACACCACCACCACCGCCAACCAGTCCAGGAGGAGCAAGCTCATCCCAGTAGTCCTTCCGCATGATCCAGGTTCCTCCGGCTAGGACTCGACGAGAGGCGGACTGGGAACGATCCTTGAGACCGGGAGTCTCCCTGCAGCAGTCCACTTCGGTGTCTTCGTCTATGAGTATTTGCTTCCCACTTGACACGAGGTCGAAGAAAGCGGCATTACACTTGGTAACGTCATCTTTGGTCAGAGCGTCCACGGGCCTTCTCCCGTGTGGTATCCACCGTGCACTTTCCCGGGCACGCTCGAGAAATTCACATATGATGGCCAGATCTAGAGCAGTTCGGCGATCCCGTGCTGAGGCGTTGCCTTCCTTCTGCATCGTATCGTAGATGGACTTGGCGTCCACGACGTGGGCCTGCTGCTCAAGAGAGCCTAATCTACAGTCTCGTCTCAGCACGGTCGTGAAGGGTCCCGAGGCCAGAACGAAGTCCGACATATCGACATCTCTAAAGACGACGTCGCGGTACAGCACGT
Source organism: Prorocentrum cordatum (assembly GCA_963575745.1). Taxonomy (NCBI): domain Eukaryota; class Dinophyceae; order Prorocentrales; family Prorocentraceae; genus Prorocentrum; species Prorocentrum cordatum. The sequence continues at coordinate 409,774 of CAUYUJ010016682.1, read as the reverse complement.
GGAGGTATTCCACTTCTGCCACGTCGGCCGAGAGAGCTTGCGTCTCCCTGGCAAGCGTGGACGGGTCCTTACGCCGTAGCCTACTGCTCCTCCATTCAAGGATGGATGCCATGACGGCTCTAATGTCCAACGCTGACTTGTCCGCGGCCAGGACCATCCAGGCTCCCTGGGTGGGGTCGGCTGGCAGTCCATTGTCGTCTGTCAAAGCCTCGGCCGAACCCACGCCACCTGCATCGGAGAAACATATACAGGCCATTCTTCCCGGGTCGAGGCGCCACACGATCAGGCCTCTGGAGGACGTAGACCAGATGTTTGACCAGCTTGTTCGCACAGGCGACATCGGACACGGTGGGCGCCTTCAGCCTACTGGCCAAGATACTGGCCACTACCGCAGCATCGGGCCGGGACTCTCGACCCACCCAGTCAAACTTGTAGACGAGGGACCGAAGTGCCTTGAACCCTTCAGGTTCAAGAGGTGAGTTCTTGCTTGACAAACTGCCCAAGGCCAAAGTGAAGGGACGAACCTCTTCCAAGATATACTTTTCTTGGTCAATGACAACCTTCCCTGGAAGAAAAGACACTCGTCTTCCGGCGAAATCCACGGGGCTGGCTTGACAATCTCGGTGCCTGCCAAAGCGGAACCGCTCTTCCAACACACCTCGGACCCAGGACCTGGAGGAGGCACTAGCACTGCCGATGGAGAAATCATCGACCTCCAACGGCACCATGTTCTGGATGGCTCCGTCTCGGCCGTACTTGATCCACTGATCCACCAGCACGGCTCCAATAGACTGCGCACGAACCCGCGCTTCTCCTGATAACCTACTACTGTGCGACGCCAAGCCACGCGCGCGTCGTCCAGTCCGTACGCAGTCACCAGGAGGTGGATCAGGGAGCCTGGCTCGACCTCGAGACACCATTTTCCCCAGACAGCGGCACGAAACAAAAACTGCACGGCAACACTTCCGAAGAAACCCGGACACAGGCCCTCGGAGCATGCAATACACACGCTCGAAACCCGGGCAAAGACCCGCGCCCGTGGCCCGACGGTGCTCAGAGCCTAGGCTTCCCACCTCCTCCTCCTCCTGCTCCTGCTCCTGCTCCTCCTGCTCCTTCTCCTCCTCCTCCTCCTCCTCCTCCTCATCCTCCTCCTCCTCCTCCCCTCCTCCTCCTCCTCCTCCTTCCCCTCCTCCTGCTCCTCCTCCTACGCAGACCAGCAGCAAGAACCTGCACTGGACGACCACACCTGGCTTTTGCAGCAAAGGGCGTCGGTTCCCCGCCTTGCCAGTGTCCTGGTCCGTCTGTGTCCCGGACTCCGGGGGCCCGATCTCCTCCTCCCTGCCGCCCCGTACCCGTTTCGATCGTACCAGAGGGGGGGAGCGTCACGTTATGCTTATGGTGGGGGTAGGGAGGGGAGGGCAGAAGGCACAACGCGCGTTATGGCCCAGAGGATTCCACAACACTCTCTACTCAGCCCCCAGATCAAGACCTCCGACTCCTCCACCTCCTCCTCCGCCTCCTCCTTCTCCACCTCCTCCCCCTCCTCCTCCTCCTCCTCCCTCCTCCTCCTCCTCCTCCCTCCTCTCCTCCTCCTCCTCCTCCTCCTCCTCCTCTCCTCCTCCCTCCTCCTCCTCCTCCTCCTCCTCCTCCTCCTCCTCCTCCTCCTCCTCCTCCTCCTCCTCCCTGCCGCCGCCCCCCCCCGGCCGCCAACCCCTCGCCGCCCTGCGGCGGCAGCTCCGGCGGGCGCAGGGCCCCCGACGTGCATGGACCTCTGGACGGCGGCCCGCACCTGGCAGGCGTAGGCGGCGAGCTTCTTCGCCACCCGGTGGCGCCTGCCCCAGGGGGCGGAGGACGAGGCGGAGGAGGCGGAGGAGGCGGGGGAGGCGGAGGCGGAGGAGGAGGAGGAGAAGGAGGAGGAGGAGGAGGAGGAGGTTGAGGAGGAGGCGGAGGGGGAGGATAAGGAGGAGGCGGATGAGGAGGAGGAGGGGGAGGATGAGGGGGAGGAGGCGGAGGGTTGAAAGAGGAGGAGGAGGAGGCGGAGGAGGAGGAGGAGGGGAGGAGGAGGGGGGGGAGGGGAGGAGGTTGAGGAGGAGGGGACGAGGAGGAGGAGGAGGAGGAGGAGAGGAGGCGGAGTTTGAGGACGAGGCGGAGGGTTGAAAGAGTAGGAGTAGGAGGAGGAGGAGGAGGAGGAGGAGGAGGAGGAGGAGGAGGAGGAGGAGGAGGAGGAGGAGGAGGAAGGAGGAGGGGGATGAGGACAAGCTAGGTGCGCTCGCGTCATATCTGACGTCCTACCCCTCCCTCCCATCCCTTACCATGGCGCTGATTTTCTCTATCCGCGGACGCGTGTCGTAGCGGACCTGTGGCTCCGCGCGCGCGTGCGTAGTGGGTGGTGGTGCACGTGCGTGCGTGCGTGCGTGTGTGCGTGGTTGTGGTGGTGGTGTGGTGGTGGTGGTGGTGGTGGTGTGGTGGTGGTGGTGGTGGTGATGGTGGTGGTGGTGGTGGTGGTGGTGGTGTGGTGGTGGTGGTGGTGGTGGTGGTTGGTACTGGTGCTGGTGGTGGTTGTGGTGGTGGTGGTGGTGGTGGTGGTGGTGGTGGTGGTGGTGGTGGCGGTGCGGCGCGGTGGTGGCGGGCGGATGGGCGCGCGAGAAAGAGGCCCGCGCTGGGGCGAGAACGCCATCCTGAACGACGGAGGCCAAACACCGATCCGAAAATGAGGCCCACGCTGCAGCGGGAGCACGATTCGGAGAGCAGCATTTTGGGAACAAATGACGCCGGCGCCTCAGCGAGAGTCGTTTCCCGGGATTTCCCGGGCATCCTGTGTAAAAAAAACAGTACGCCGAGGGTGCGCGGCCATCACCCGGACGCCATCAGGGGAAGAGGGAGAGTATTTTCATATTGAGCAATTGTTGAGAAGGATATACAGAAGGGACGGAACTCAGGGCACGTGTTACACTCACACTGGGGCGTTGGCCCCGCATGCGTTGACCCCTCGTGTTGTATCACGTGTTGGCGCTTCATTCTCATCCACAGGAGCTGCCTCCTGGAGGACTCTGGGTCCAATCCAAGATATCTGGTCGCCAGGATCAGTGCGAACACGGGGTCGGGGACGATACCCACGGTCAATCTCTCACGTACTTGCGTGAGCTCCATACCGGAGTTGTCGACGCCCCACTGCTTTCCCCTGGGCCTGCAGCGCCATATGGCTGGAAGCCTGGACCGCAACGCGCACCATTTGTTGCACCTGGCGGGGGGTGCAGCCGTCACAACGCACAACGATGGTCTCGACCGAATCTTCTGCGAGGGAGGTGGGATGTTGGAGAAACCACCTTGCGTGCCGCAGCGTCTCGAACGCCATCTCGGCCAGGGTCGCAACAATCCGCAACGTGTGGTTCATGGATGATGGCCAGATCGTCACCCGCAGCTCCAGCGTTGGCCCGTGGTTGCGGGCGTTCGACGCCGAGGCCGCCGTTGCCGGGGCAGCGCGTGGCCGGGGAGAGCACGCAAAGTCGGTCGTGGCTGTCATCGCGCCGCCGGAGGTCGCCGCCGCGGCGCGCCCTCGCTGGGCCACGGACTACGTTCTGGCGTCGGTGGCCCCCTCGGCAGACGGGCTGGCCCGCCACGTGCTCGGCGTCGACTTCGGCGGCGGCACGGTCAGCGCCCAGTTCCTCGCAGCAGCGGGTAAGGTGGCAGCCGTGCACGACGCGCTGGGCCTGCTGGAGGACACGTCCGCCGAGCTCGTGCTGGTGCGGCGCTGTGCAGACGTCTGCAAGGTGGTCCACTTGCTCAGGGCAGCAGGCCCGACCATCAGCGAGGAGGCGCTGGCCCGCTACGACAGCATGCTTCGCCGCGCAACGGCGCGCCTGCTCGGCGGGCCGCTCGACGAGACGTCGTTGGCCCAGTGCTCCGTGGGCGTCCGCGAGGGAGGGCTGGGCCTCCGCGCGGCCAGCGACGTGGCCTTGCCGGCCTTCTTCGCATCCCGCACGGAGTCGCGGGCTCACGTGGCCGGCCTGCACGAGGCCCTCGCCTCGGCTGGGTTCGAGGGAATCCCATTGCTGGCGCGCTTCGACGCACAGACCGCCTCCGCTCTGCAAGCGTTCAAGGCCAGGCTGCCCCTGGCTGCAGCGACGGAGGCCCAGGCCGCGGTCGACGACTGGGCCGCGAGCAGCGAGCGCCAACACAGAGGCCGCGCCGAGGGCATGCTGCTTGCCGGGGACGGCCTCATCCTGCCAGCCGGCGCAGAGGACCCCGAGCGGGCCCCGGACGGCCGCTTGCAGTCTCGGCTCTGCGCTGTGGCCGACGGCGTCGCGGCCGACAGCCTCTCTGCCGATCTCGCCGCAGCTGGCCGGGACGTCGATCGCCGTCGACTGCGGGAGCTCCGGGACCCATCCGTGAGCCACGACTGGCTCTGGGCTCTCAATCCGGCGCACGGCCCGACCCTCGGCGCCGGGGAGTACCTCACCGCGGTGCGCGTGCGGGTTGGCGCCCCCGCCATCGACAACGAGATGCCGTGCCCGCGGTGTGGCACCGGAACGCTCGACCGGGCCTGTTCCCACGCCCTCCAGTGCGCGACCCCCGAGGCCACGCGGGGCCACTACGAGGTGCGCGACCACGTCCTGGCCCTGGCGCACCTCGCCGACCCCGGCGCCGAAGCCGAAGCTCCCGGGCTGATACCGTCAGCACCATTGCTCCGCCCTGCAGATGTCCTCACCAGCGCGGCCCTCGCGGGCCGTCTGGCGGCCCTGGATGTTGGCGTGTGCAGCCCGGAGGCTCAAGGCGCCGGCGAGGACTGCTGCGACGCCATGCACGCCCGGAAGCTGGGCGACTACGGCGGCCACCTCGCGGAGCTGGCGGCGGCGGGCATCACGTACGTGCCCATCGTGTGGTCCGCCTACGGCCGCGCCCACCCCGAGGCGCAGGCGGCGCTCCGGGCGCTGGCGCTGCGGGCTGCGTGGCGAGGCGGGCTGCGCTGCCACCGGCCGCTGCTGCGCCGGGCCGAGGCGGCCATCGGCGTCGCAATCTGGCGCCGGGCCGCGGCCATGGTGCACGCCTGCCTGCCGGCGCTCACTCCCGAGGAGGAGCGCCTGCTGTGGGCGGAGGCATCGCCCGCGCGGGAGGCGTGAGCTCAAGGCAGGGCGGCGGCGATCCTTGCCTTGGTATAAAAAAAACAACAAAAAAAAAAAAAAAAAAAAAAACAAAAAAAAAAAAAAAAAAAAAAAAAAAAAAAAAAAAAAACGCGGCAGCGGCATGCGACGTCGTCATCGGCTTCTCCACCACGACCTGCATGATCCTGGGCGCCGAGTGTTGTTTCCAAATGGGTAGTGAGTTGGCCCACAAGAAAGTCGTCTGGCTGGTGAAGTCCACGGGGGGTCCAGCATCGACCAGTGCTAGTAAAGACGCCCACCCATAGAACGCTCTTTGGGGGCAACTTTCCGACGCTGCCTACGGCCGCAACACATAGGCCGCGCAGCGCAGGCAGAGCCCAGCGCGCATCCAAGGTGGCCTGAGCTGAGCTCGCGGGCCATCCTGTGGGCCAGCGTGGTGTCCGCGCCAGCTGCCCTCAGGCCGTTGCAACGCTCATGCTCGCGCTGTTGCCCCTCGTGCGCTGCCATGCTCATGCTGAGGCTTTTGCCCCCCATGCGATGAGCCCGCATGATGGGGCGTTGGTCTCTCATGCGTACTGTCAAGTTGTTCATTTGCCGCAAACTGGTATTCGGCAAGGGTGCCGCACACAAATACCTCGTTTTGGGCAAAAGCTGTTCCACTTCCCCCGCTGAGCGGGAACATCACTTTGGCATGATCAAAGTTTGGCAGCGAATTGGTCGAACACTTTCCTGCGAACGAAATATGGAACACCACACCGCTTTAGTCCGGCAGGGGCGCCGGTCAATGAGCCCCACAAAGAAGCCGAGCATGACTTGAGTCAGTGCTTGTAGCCACGTTCCAAATCAGTGGATGGCATCGGGATCCCCAGACCGCGGTGTTCCACCTCCTTCGGGAACGAATCAACCACTTGACAAACATTTTTTTGTTTGCTGTCACTGCCCTCCTGCTGTCGGCTTCGTACTGGACGCGCGATCAGGATAGCCTCTCTGAGAGGCAGCGGATTCCTCCCTCTCCTCTACCTTGTTGCCGTGGAAAAAAAAAACACTTGACAAACATTTGCCTCCGCAGTTGCTGCGGCACTGTCGCCAGCGGCCGCGCTGGTGATCCTGGTGCCACCACTGGGCGATGCACGCCTCTCTGCGGGCCCGCCCACCCCTGGGCCGACACGCAGCTCGAGAGTCAGTGGGCCGCTGCCCCAGCATGTCCACTCCCCCTTCGGACTGCCACACCCTGGAGGCCACGATTCGAATGGATCGAGAGAAGAAGGGGAAGCGGGTGAGGAGGGGCGGGGTAAAGACGCCCAGTGGACGTAACGGTAATATCACGAGGGCGTGACACCCTGGGCTGCTCCTTGCGGGTGCTTTGGCCTCTTCAAATTGGGGTACTGCTTCCGGCGCCATCCAGGCCCTCGGCCCTGCCCTGGTGGTCTCGCCAACGGGACCGCAGTCGTGAGCCAAAGTGCGAAGTGCGAAGATGCGCGGATTTTGAGCAGGGACCGACCGTCCCGGCATTCCTAGTCATGTCACGAAATGTTCTTAGGACCCAAAAATGTTCTAAGAACAAAAAGATGTGATAAAACAAGAAAGACTCCGCCAGAACTGTTCTAATAACATTTCGTAGAAACAGCAAGAGGGGTTCTTGGAGCATTGTTTGGTAAGGCTATAGTCGAGCCCGGACGCTTCGCCACTGCTTGATGATTCTCCGCCCCCCCCTGCCCCGTCCCTCGAAGCCGGCCCAAGGAAGCACCCCGCATCGCGTTTCACTAGAATCTCGAGGCGGCCCCAGCCGTAGCGACGAGGGCGACCCCCGAAGGACGAGAAGAGGAGGAGGAGGAGGAGGAGGAGGAGGAAAAGGAGGAGGAGGAGGAGGAAGAGGAGGAGGAGGAGGAGGAAGAGAGGAGGAGGAGGAGGAGGAGGAGGAAGAGAAGCGGAGGAGGAGGAGGAGGAGGAGGAGGAGGACCAGTGTAAACCCAAATCATCCACAATGTCGGAATAGACCTCCCTCCAAACTTCCTCGTCAGAGGCCCCTGTGTTTCATTCCCACTGAGGGAACTGTCTCGTTGGAAAACAACCGTTCTGAAGACCGTAAAGCATGCCAAAAGATTGTTCTCGGGATTCCAACGCAACGGATAAAGCTTCATGTTGCGTCTTGAGGATCCTGAACCGTGCCAGAACGCCATCCATTCCTGAGGATGCAACACAACAAATCAACGTAACTGTTGCACCCTCAAAATCCCGAGTACGTCCAACATGTAATTATGGTGCGCTGTTCATGGAAAACCGTGCAACTTTTGCAGAAGGGTTGTCACGCATGTACGCGTCGCTGGGGCGAGAGCCACATTTTGAAAAGGAACCGCCCACAATCTGTGAAACACTCGCACATGTATTGAACGAATGTGCGCGGCGCAAAGGCGAGAGCCACACTTTGAAAACCATTCGCCCTCAATCCGTGAAGCTCTTGCAAATGTGTTAGACGAGTGTGCGCGGCGCGAAGGCGAGAGCCACATTTTGAAAACGGCACGCCCTCCATGTGTGACATTGTTGCCAACTGTTCAGCGTCAGGGACAGGAATGGTGAGATGGTCTCAGGCGAACTTCCTGGCCCGCCCTAAAAAACGTCCTCGGGGTGCAATAGGAAGACGTTACTTATAAAGACCAGGAATGGAGAGGGAGGAGGAGGAGGAGCAGGAGGAGAAGGAGGAGGAGGAGGAGGAGGAGAGGGAGGTGTGGTGGTGGTGGTGTGGCGAAGGAGCCAGCATGTACTTCCTGCCGTCGCCCGCGGGTAAAAAACTCGATGACCTTGATGACTGCCCCAACTAATTCCCAGCATGTTCTTTGCAGCGCTTCTCTCTGCTTGGCCTGCCAAGGGGGGGATGATGATTGCCGAGGGCGGCGAACTGAGGCATGTGTCCCGCTTTTCGACGTCTTTAGGCGCTGCGCCTCCGCTAGGCCAAGGTGGTGCAACGCACAGAGGAGGAGATGAAGGAGGGGGAGGAGGAGAAGGAGGAGGGAAAGGAGGAGGAGGAGGGGGAGGAAGGAGAGGAGAGGGGGAGGAAGAGGAGGAGGAGGGAGGAGGAGGAGGAGGAGGAGGAGGAGGAGGAGGAGGAGGAGGAGGAGGAGGAGGAGGAGGAGAGGAGGAGGAGGAGGAGGAGGGGGAGGAGGAGGAGGAGGAGGAGGAGGAGGAGGAGGAGGAGGAGGAGGAGGAGGAGGAGGAGGAGGAGGAGGGGGGGGGAGGGGGAGGAGGAGGAGGGGGAGGGGAAGGAGGAGGAGGAGGAGGGAGGGGGAGGAAAGGAGTAAGGAGGAGGAGGAGGAGGAGGAGGAGGAGGAGGAGGAGGAGGCGGAGGCGGAGAAGGAGGAGGAGGAGGAGGAGGAGGAGCGCCCTTCCTCCGTCGGCCCCCTTCCTCCCGCCAACCCCCTTCGCCCCCCCCCCGCCGCGGCGGGCCGTGGCCTCTCGGTGGGCGTGCCCTCGGCGGACGTCCCCCGGACGATCCTCTCTACCTCTTGCGGGTAGTCGTCTGGGAGCCGTAGTGTTTGCGGCCCGTGCGGGCCCGCGGGGCCTGGCACCGGCACCGGGGACTGGCCATCGCTCGGACGTCCATTCCCCGTGCTTTTTTCGGTTTCGCGCGTGTTTTTTTCGCCAGATGGCCGAGGATGCTCCTCGAAGGTCCTCGCCGAAGGAAACGTGCACACGTCCGAGCGATGCCAAGGGGGAGGAGGGAGGGGGCGGCCGAGCAGGAGGAGGTACGGAGCCAGCGCCAGCCTCAGAGCCAGAGCCAGAGCCGGGAGCTGCAGCCAGCGCCAGGGCGAGGGCCGAGGGCCACGGCCAGAGCCGGCCACGGCCACAGGCAGGCGCCACTGTGACTTTCGAGAGCCTACGGCAGCGGTAGCAACTACCATCGGGCGACATCCCACGAACTGCCCAAGCTCACCAGCATAGGGCCCCGAGAGAGACCGAGTCAGAGCAAGCGCCAAAGGCTAACCCAAAAGCAGAAAACATGCCAAAGCCAATCACGCACGCTATCTAAGATTGGACCCCCCCCCGCGCACATACTTGAAGATCGCCCTTACCACCACCACCTTTTCGAAGACGGGTATCAGGAACCAGTGGGATGCCATCACAGCAGTATCGGAAGAAACTGGATGCTTCACAATGGGAAGTCGCAGCAATATGCGGGAAACTAGCGACCGGGTGAAGAAGATGACGATAATAACGGCAATGATGATTAGGAGGGAAGGGAGGATGAGCAGGAAAAGGAGGTGAAGGGAAAGGGGCTGTAGGTGAATGTTGAAGCAGTATTGTTTCTTCAGCATGGGAGCGCGAAGGTTGATGGAGGGCGTTTCTCAAGCCTGACGCGCGAACCTGCAAATTGGAATGGCCTCCCGGAAAATATCACATGACATAGATCCAGATCATGGGCCAGCACCCAGTAAGCTGTCGCAGAGTGCCGCGGTCAGCTACTGACATGGCCTGGGCCGTTTTACCACGCGGACGATTCATCCCAATACTGCCGCCCGCTTATGATGTTGATCGTCTGTCCCAGCATCTGCTGCTCTTCATGAGATTGTCAGGGCCAAGGTCTACATGGCAACTAAGCGGTTACCAAGAAGGGAGGCCTTTTTTTGTTTCTCTCTCTCTCTCTATATATATATATATGTTATGTATCCCTCTCTGTCTCGCTCTCTCGCTCCTTTTCTTTGTTTGTGTCTCTCTCTCTCTCTCTCTCTTTCTACTCGGTCTCTCTCTCTCTATATATATGTATATTGCTCTCTCCCTGCCAATACCACTCATCAGTGCGACTAGTATCGAAACATATCTCTCTGTCTCTTTCTCTCTCTCTCTTTCTTGTGTGATTGGTATGTCTCTCTCTGTACATCTGTATATGTGTACGAAATGTATAAGTATATTCACATTTATTTGTTACGTTGTCAACCGACCTCTGTCATACAGACACACTGTTCCTTTATGTCTCTATTTTGTCTTTTTGGGGCTCTCTCTCTCTATCCCTTTCTCTCTCTTAGTCACACGTGCCTTCCTCCTGCCGCTTTACGACTGGACCCGAGGCCGGCTATTAGCGTCACTGGGCACATTGCCCGCCGTTGTCATCACCGGGCGGGGCCCGACGCCGACGACTTCCCTGGTGCCCCCTCCTCCTCTGCCCTCGCTGGCCAACAGGCCCTCCTCTCGGCAACCACAGCACTCGCTGGGTCCCGCCTGGAGGCCACAGCCTGTTCCGCCCCTTCATTCATGGCCCTGGCGTGCGGCCTTCGCCTGGCCCCGTCGCACGGCACGTGCCAGGGCCGCCTCTCCCGCCGCGCGGCGTCCGAGCCACTGCCAGGGCAGCCCCCCGCCCTGGCCCAGCCGTGGCCCCAAGCACAACGTCCGCAGCAGGGGCAGCAGCACCCCCCACGGCGTCGACCTCGTCACCAGCTTCCCCGCCTGGCCGATCCTTCCTTCTAGAGCCCCTTCGGTGCGCCGTATTGGTGGATTGGCCCTTGCGCCTGCCTCTTTCCCTCTGGCCGGCGGTGAGCCAGGGGGGAAGGTGAGAAGGGGAAGGTCCTCTGAGAAGGCGGCGGGACTTCTCAGAAGGCCCCCGGCCTTCTGGTGAGTGTTTTGCGTCTTCGGGGGAGGCTTTTATGAGCATCGCTCGTCCGATCCCTATCCCCAGCCGTTCCCTTCGGGTTCCGAGGGGTGTATCCCCAACTGGGGGGTAATGTGGTGGGGGCCTCGAAGGGGATGAGGATGGGGAGGGGGGATGGGTTACTCGATGCTGCGTTGAACGAAATCCTCAGAAGGCCGGGGGGACTTCCGAGCCTTCCGAGGAGGCCCGCCCCTCCTCGCTCCCCCCCCCCCCCGGGGCTCGCCGCCGCTCCAGGCCTCCCCGTGCTGGCTGCGCCCCTGGGTGCGGGGGCTGCCTCGGCGGTCCGGGGGCTCGGAGGGCGCCCGTGCCCCTGGGGGGCACGCGCGCTGGCACCCCTGGCCAGCCCGCCCTCTCGGTGCAAAAGGGAGGCCTTGGCCCCCACCCGCCCCTCCTGCGGGGAAGAATATCCACCCCGATAAGAACCACCCCGACACGCGCAGATATTTACTCTAGACGCGCCCAAAAGAGGGAACCGAACGGGGCAGGGCCGCTCAGCAAACGCCCAGGGCGGTTTGGTAAACGCCAATTGTCCGGTCTGGGTATTTGTTCCTCCCTTGACTCTCGGTGCAAGGGGAGGCCTGGCCCCACCCCCCTTCCCTCGTGAAAGTTGTTTTTTTCATCGGTGTTTTGACATTGGGCGGAAGGGGGGGGGGGTCTAGCTCTGAACCTCTGCTTAGTGCGACTGCTTCTGCCACAGTGCGTGCGTCCTGTGGGGGGGACTCCACCTGCCTGGAACAGGCGCCCAAAAACAGCAAAGATCTCCTCCGTAGGGGGGGGAGGGGGGGTGCGAGGCCCCGTCGGCCGCCTGCGCACGTTTCATGATCTTCTCCCCCCGCGGGCCCAGCGGCGGCCGCTACCGCCCCCTTGCCAACGTCCCACGCCCCAGCCCGGCGCGGTGGCCAGGAAAAGGAGGAGGAGGAGGAGGAGGAGGAGGAGGAGGAGGAGGAGGAGGAGGAGGAGGAGGGGGAGGAGGAGGAGGAGGAGGAGGAGGAGGAGGAGGAGGAGGAGGAGGAGGAGGAGGAGGAGGAGGGAGGAGGAGGAGGAGGAGGAGGAGGAGGAGGGGGAGGAGTGGCGGTCTTGGGGCTCTCTGTGGGGGGGCGCTTCCTCCCAAGAGGCTCGAGCCTCACCGCGGGGCGGGCGGCGTGCCGCCGCGCCGCCCGTCGTCCCCCCCCCCCCCGCGCGTATGCCGCCGCCGCTTCCAGATCCACGGAGCCGCGGCTTGTGCTCGGGCCGCCGGAGGGCCACGCCTGCAGTCAACCGGGATAGTAAGGATGCGCGGTAAGGAGGGGGAGGAGGAGGAGGAGGAGGAGGAGGAGGAGGAGGAGGAGGAGGAGGAGGAGGAGGAGGAGGAGGAGAAGGAGGAGGAGGAGGAGGAGGAGGAGGAGGGAAGGAGGAGGAGGAGGAGGGAGGAGGAGGGGGGGAGGAGGAGGGGGAGGAGGAGGAGGAGGAGGAGAAGGAGGAGGAGGAGGAGGAGGAGGAAGGAGGAGGAGGAGGAGGAGGGGAGGAGGAGGAGGAGGAGGGAGGAGGAGGAGAAGGAGGAGGAGGAAGAGGAGGAGGAGGAGGAGGAGGAGGGAGGAGGAGGAGGAGGAGCGGCGGTCTTGGAGGGACACTTCGAAACTTTTCGGGCACAGCGCGGCCAACCCTCGGGAAGTGTGTGTTCGGGCCGCCGGAAGGGCCACGCCTCTGCTCCAAGGCTGAACCCAAACGGTGATTTTCGCTTCCGTGTTTGTGTTCGTTGTCCCTCGTTGTGTCTTCAGTCCGCTTCTACTTAACGCGAGACGACATCGCAGCGAAAACGGCCACGGAATCGCCAGGGCACCGTTTAGGTCCACCCCTGGGCCTACTCGGTCGCATCCTCGGAGAGGTGCTGGGGGCAACAGGCTTGCCTGTCAGGGCCGCCCCCGCTTGGCGTTGCAGGCTTCCGGCCCCGAAGAAGAGACGGCGCTACCCGCTTGCCCACGCGGCCGTCGGACAGACGCCCCGTCCTCATCGGTGTGTCTCTGCTCTGTTCTCTGATTACCTCCATGCTGCCTCTCTTTTGGTATATCCGTATATATATATATATATATATATATAGATCCCTCTCTCGCTCTACGTCTCTATGTATGTTTGTTCGTTGTTATGCTTCGTAGGCTTACTATCATATGTCTATATGTATGTGTCTCGTTACGTATTATGTGTTTCTCTATCTCTCCCTCTTTCTCTCGCTCTCTCTCTCTATTTGTCTCTTTCTCCCTCTCTCTCGGGAGGAGGAGGAGGAGGAGGAGGAGGAGGAGGAGGAGGAGGAGGAGAGGAGGAAGGAAGGAGGAGGAGAAGGAGGAGGAGGAGGAGGAGAGGAGGAGAGAAGGAGGAGGAGGAGGAGGATGGGAGGAGGAGGGGGGAGGAGGAGGAGGGGGAGGAGGAGGAGGAGGAGGAGAAGGAGGAGGAGGAGGAGGAGGAGGGAAGGAGGAGGAGGAGGAGGAGGGGGAGGAGGAGGAGGAGGGGGAGGAGGAGGAGGAGGAGAAGGAGGAGGAGGAAGAGGAGGAGGAGGAGGAGGAGGAGGGAGGAGGAGGAGGAGGAGCGGCGGTCTTGGAGGGACACTTCGAAACTTTTCGGGCACAGCGCGGCCAACCCTCGGGAAGTGTGTGTTCGGGCCGCCGGAAGGGCCACGCCTCTGCTCCAAGGCTGAACCCAAACGGTGATTTTCGCTTCCGTGTTTGTGTTCGTTGTCCCTCGTTGTGTCTTCAGTCCGCTTCTACTTAACGCGAGACGACATCGCAGCGAAAACGGCCACGGAATCGCCAGGGCACCGTTTAGGTCCACCCCTGGGCCTACTCGGTCGCATCCTCGGAGAGGTGCTGGGGGCAACAGGCTTGCCTGTCAGGGCCGCCCCCGCTTGGCGTTGCAGGCTTCCGGCCCCGAAGAAGAGACGGCGCTACCCGCTTGCCCACGCGGCCGTCGGACAGACGCCCCGTCCTCATCGGTGTGTCTCTGCTCTGTTCTCTGATTACCTCCATGCTGCCTCTCTTTTGGTATATCCGTATATATATATATATATATATATATCCCTCTCTCGCTCTACGTCTCTATGTATTTTTGTTCGTTGTTATGCTTCGTAGGCTTACTATCATATGTCTATCTTTATGTGTCTCGTTACGTATTATGTGTTTCTCTATCTCTCCCTCTTTCTCTCGCTCTCTCTCTCTCTATTTTTCTCTTTCTCCCTCTCTCTCTCTCTCTCTCTCTCTCTATATATATATATATATACTAGAACCACGCGCGCGCTTCGCGCGCGCTTAGGTTCTGTCGAGTCACAGACCCAGGAATCGTTGCGAGAAGAAATTGGTGACGCGAAGCGTCTTGGGGGCGTCCTTGGACGTCTGGGGTCTCCTGGGGCCTCTTGAGGGGCCTCCTGGGGCCTCCTGGCGGCCTCTTGGGGCGGAAGGCTCGAGCTTGCGGTTCGTGGTCCCCCTCTGGGCCCCCTCTTGGGCCCGTCTTGGGGCCCTCTTGGGCCATCTTGGGCGCCTCTTGGGCCGTCTTGGGGCCCTCTTGGGCTGTCCTGGGGCCCTCTTGGAAGCTTCTTGGGCCGTCTTGGGGCGGTCTTGGGCGCCTCTTGGGCCGTCCTGTAACGTCGGAAAACCCAAAAGACAACTTTGTTGAAAATGTACGTTTTACGAAGGGAATGGGCCAATTTTTGCGTCTAGGGGCCCTCTTGGGACGCATGTTGGAGGCTTCTTGGGGCCTCTTGGGGGCGTCCTTGGACGTCTGGGGTCTCCTGGGGCCTCTTGAGGGGCCTCCTGGGGGCCTCCTGGCGGCCTCTTGGGGCGGAAGGCTCGAGCTTGCGGTTCGTGGTCCCCCTCTGGGCCCCCTCTTGGGCCCGTCTTGGGGCCCTCTTGGGCCATCTTGGGCGCCTCTTGGGCCGTCTTGGGGCCCTCTTGGGCTGTCCTGGGGCCCTCTGGGAAACTTCTTGGGCGTCTTGGGGCGGTCTTGGGCGCCTCTTGGGCCGTCCTGTAACGTCGGAAAGCCCAAAAGGCGACTTTGTTAAAAATGTACGTTTTACGAAGGGAATGGGCCAATTCTTGCGTCTAGGGGCCCTCTTGGGACGCATGTTGGAGGCTTCTTGGAGCCTCTTGGGGGCGTCCTTGGACGTCTGGGGTCTCCTGGGGCCTCTTGAGGGGCCTCCTGGGGGCCTCCTGGCGGCCTCTTGGGGCGGAAGGCTCGAGCTTGCGGTTCGTGGTCCCCCTCTGGGCCCCCTCTTGGGCCCGTCTTGGGGCCCTCTTGGGCCATCTTGGGCGCCTCTTGGGCCGTCTTGGGGCCCTCTTGGGCTGTCCTGGGGCCCTCTGGGAAGCTTCTTGGGCCGTCTTGGGGCGGTCTTGGGCGCCTCTTGGGCCGTCCTGTAACGTCGGAAAACCCAAAAGACAACTTTGTTGAAAATGTACGTTTTACGAAGGGAATGGGCCAATTTTTGCGTCTAGGGGCCCTCTTGGGACGCATGTTGGAGGCTTCTTGGGGCCTCTTGGGGGCCTCCTTGGACGTCTGGAGGCCATCTTCAGCATCTCGGAGCCCTCTTGGAGGCCTCTTGGAAGTTTCTTGGGCCGTCTTGGGCGCTTCTTGGGCCGTCTTGTCTGACCGGGGAGGCCTCCGGCAAGCCCCGACGAGCCTCCGGGCCCCCCGGGGTGCACATTTGCGGTCGGGGTCCCGGCCCCGGGCCCCCGGACCCGGTGCGCCGTTATATGTATATGTAACACTTTCCTCCTAGCATTCCAACGATTGCAACTGCGTATGTAGGCCGTGATCCCGCAACTCCTCATCTTGCCGTGCCTCCTCGGACGCCGATCCATACAGGAGAAAACGGAGGATCGGGTCTGCAGCGTTCTGCGCTACAGCTACCCATTGGGACGAGAACACGCCCCCAACGTCGCATCCATCGGCAACAGGGTAAATAAACAACTGCAAAGAAGCTTCAACAACAAAAGTATCGGCCACCCCTTCTTGCATGTCTTCCGGCGCAACAGTCACCCACAACAACTCACCTGCATGAGTCGACGGCTGGGACTCGATGGACAAACTGGCTGTGAAATATTGTGGGCCCCTTCAACTGCATAGGGCCGCGATGCCCAGGGACCTCGCAGTTAGCCCCGTCCCGACCAGTGAGATCGGCGCTTCGCACTTCTTTGTTTCTTTGGAAAAGGGAGAAGGAGGGAGTGCGACCACTGAGCTCCACTTGACTCGGCCCGTGCCGCCGTGCACATCGAACGGTCGCCAGGCAAAGTGGGGACACCTCGCGGACCAACCCGGGGTACGCAACCGCACGAACTGAACCGTGGGCCGAAAGTTTTGGACGCCCGAAATGGGTACGGAAAAAGTGGGTGCAATGCCCAACAGCACATGTTGTCCCAAACCGACAGCGGCCGCTGCTGGGCAGGCGGCCTTCTGTCTCAAATGGACACAGGCCGCGGCGGCGTGGACCGCAGGTCCTGTTCAAAATGAACAGGAACTGCTGTTGGGCAACGTACCCATTCTTTCCGTACCCATTTCGTTCGTGCCGAACAAAAACGAACGAGCCGCGCGCTTCTTTTTTTTGCCCCGGGCCGACCCGCGCGCTGGCAGCGAGCGCGTGCTCGGTCAGCGCCGCTTCTCTCCGCCAGCGCAGCGGTGCCGCACAGCCGCCCCGGTGTGCTGGGCGAGTCGTCGCGGGAAGCCGAAGAGCGGGGGCGATGCCGAGGATCGGCTGGTGCCCCTCCTCCTCCACCCCCTCCTCCTCCTCCTCCTCCTCCGACACCCTCTCCTCCTCCTCCTCCTCCCTCTCCTCCTCCTCCTCCTCCCCCTCCCTCCTCTCCTCCTCCTCCTCCTCCTCCTCCTCCTCCTCCTCCTCCTCCTCCTCCCTCTCCATCCTTCGCACCCATCTCCATTTCCTTCTCATCCACTTTTTAACACCTGCCCTATTCCCTTCCCATTCCGCGTCATCCTGCTCCTCCTCCCCTTTCTCGTCCTACTCCCCCATGCCTTCTGCTCCCCCTACTTCTCCCCTCTTGCCCCGCTTCCGCCTTTCTCCTCCCCCATCCCCTCCTGCCCCGATGGGCGGAGGACGGGAAGACCAGATCGCACGACCTCAAACCGCGGCTTCGGCTGCCCAGTCGATTGTGAGGCACGCGAGTGGCGGTTGCGGCACGGCCCCCCGCGGGGGGGGGACAACAAGAAAAAGGCTGCATGCAGCTCGAAGGAGAAGCGGGGGGAGCAGCCCAGCATGCCTGGAGACCCAGACCTGTGAATAGATGATCTCCCCTCCACATCCTGAACATGGGTTACTTGTTACGCGTGCAACGACCCCGCCTCCTCGCATAACCGCCCCGATCCCTTTCTCCAATCACACCCAGACTGACTCAGACGCGGACCACTCACACTGGGACCCACCCGTACTCGGGATTACTCACGCTCCAACCCTCTCGTACTCAGATCACCCATACTTAGACACAAGCGTGCTTCTCACATTCAGACTCATTCGTGCTCATGCGCGCCGATGCACCGACCCCTTCTATTCAGACTCCTTCAACGAATTTCAGCCAGACCCACGCCCACACTCGCTAGTGAGCGATCTCAGGCCCACCCACTCTCACACTCGGCCACCCTCCAGCTCCCTTGGGCACAGAGCCCTCGTGAAAAGAACAGCTCATACTCAGACGTTTTTGACCCTCTGGCCATGCCACCGCACTGCATTGAACTCGGGCCACTGCCCAGAGGTGTCGACCACGGGCGCGTCACGGGCCCAGTTGCGCCAGGATTGCGAGGAGCTCTGGCGCGAAACGCGCGGTCTTGCCCTGTAGACGAACCTGTTCGCAGATCCCCATGGTGGCTGCGATGTGCAAGGAAATGTGTCGAGATGTCAGGTGTTGTCACTTCAACATTGCGAAAGCAAGGGCGGGCGCCACGACGCGGCACAAAACAATTCAGCGTGCCTGCGTGCGCGAGCGTGCGAAGCGACGCCGCACCGACAGATCTGGAGGGAGATCCTGAAACAGAACGGAGGGAACAAATGGAACATCTGGAGGATGGCGTGGGAAGAGCATATTGGGAATATTGGGGGATGGTCTAGGGGGGGACTAGTTGAAGACGTGGGGGAGGAAGATCAAGCCTGCGCCTCAACGTCGGGAAACAACGAGCGGACGCATGCAGAGCGCGAGGGCCGCCATGAGCTGACTCGGAGTCCTGCGGCCTTCGCCAAAAGCATCCGGGAAAAAAAAACCTCGCTGCAGAACCTGCATCCGCGCTCGCTCATACCATCTAAGCGACTCAGGAAGCATACTCGCTTGCCCTTTCGGCGAACTACCTGCGTGTGGCCCTCGCGGCCTGGTAGGCGAAAGAGAAGATGGAGAGGCGAGAGGCAGCGGGGACGAGGACGGCTCAGAAAAAACATCGGCCGTTTTGCCCCCCTGTTTGAAATCAAGCAGCCTCGTTCTCAAGCTTACGTAGAAGCCAGCTGAGAACGCACGGGGTGCTAGTGGTGGGAAGGCTCATCCCAACACCATTCGGATACTCTGTGTCGGTTGCCCTTTCCGACGCGGCTGGGGGGAGGCGGGGTGACCGTCGCGGAATCGCGGCTGCCATCGCAGCAAAAGTACTTGAAGCCCACCAATGCACCATTTTGCTTCAATGCTGCCATTGAAGCCAAAGTAAACCTGGCGGCCTCACCGCCGTGCTCTTCACGAACGAAAGCTACGTGACGAATTGCCTGCGGAATGTTCTCGGTCACGATCTTGACAATGCCCATTGTGGCGGCTAACTGTTCTGCATATGGATATTCAGTAATCACCATGCCGTCAAGCGAAACAGTGAAGATCTCGAAGAGCACCATCAACAGAACCTTCGTACGATCCCACAGATGACAGCCCGAAAAAAGAGGGACGCGAAGGACACAACGGCCACGCCAGGGCCGCACCTCCGTCCACATGCCAAAGCGGTTGTGGAGGAAACCGAAGTCTGGCCACTGACCAACTATAGTGATGCAATACACATATACATGAGCACGCGGGCCTTGCCAGCCCAAAACTTGGACTGTCGTAAAACTGTGTCCACATCCGTTCGTGGAAGAGTAAGGTGGCGCGAGTACAAGAAACAGTGTGTAGCAGATGCGGTATCCCCATTGCACTGAAGCGCTGCGTCTGGCCTGCTACATGCACGGGCCACTGTGCGAACTGCATAGCGGCATGCAAGCAGGCCAGAAATACCATACATGTTAACCCATGCGTTCAGGCAGGCTAAAGAAATATTGAAGGCCAAGGTTCCTCCATGCAGGCTAAAGCATTATTGAAAAACGCGCGGATGAGAAATAGTATAGCAATCATGAGAGCCACTCTGGATATATTGTTTGTAGTTCTGGTCAAACGCCTGCTGGCATCGACGCCCATGAGTTTTTTCCAGAAAGCACGCCCAGGCAACGCAGGTGTGTAATCTACTGCCCCGGACTTGCGCATGTCTTTGGTACGTTGAGAAAGTGTGAACGCAACGACGGCTTGCTCCCTTGCTTGCGTAACACCAGCAGGCGCAATCCACCCGAAAACTGGAGCACTGGCAAGCAAGGCCGGACATGGTTTGCGCATTGCGACAAGGTTGTCGGCCTTTTGTCTAGCGATGCTGCAGACGGGTTGCTTGACGCCGCAACGAATCCAGCTTGAGCTGGGATGTCGCGTGCCACGCAGGTTTGAGCCGAGCCGATTCACTTAACTGCGTGGCCAAGGAGGCTACATACTGACCCACAGTCTGAGACTACCCGAGAGCCTGAAGGACCTCCAGAGCCTCTCTTTTTTCTCGGGACCGTGCGCGGCCAGCACACGCTTAGATCTGAAAACCACACAAGCTCGGAGCGCGCTTGCCAGAGCCACGATCGCTGCAGGCGCGACCGAAACAGTCACTTCACGTAACACTTGCCATGTAAGTGAAAGCAAGCTGGTTTCAGTGGAACACAGCAGGAGGGAGGTGGAGGGGACGCAGGAGGAGCAGAAAAAAACTTGAGCACATTTGGCGATGGATCGGAGGGACCTGGCCACGACTCATGCCGCAAAGAGACATCAGTGATTGCTGCCATCTGTACATTCACTTAACTGCGTGGCCAAGGAGGCTACATACTGACCCACAGTCTGAGACTACCCGAGAGCCTGAAGGACCTCCAGAGCCTCTCTTTTTTCTCGGGACCGTGCGCGGCCAGCACACGCTTAGATCTGAAAACCACACAAGCTCGGAGCGCGCTTGCCAGAGCCACGATCGCTGCAGGCGCGACCGAAACAGTCACTTCACGTAGCAGTTGCAATATACCTTGCATTAGACCAAAGGGCTGGTTGACGGAGGGCCGCGAGCAGGCGACTGGACAGAGTGGCAGCGGCGGTCGAGGCAAGGCGCTGATCGCCAGGCTGCAACTTCTGAAACACGGCGTGCAAGCGAGCGTGTTTCTCGTATCTAGACACACTGCGATGGTCGGCCCATTTTCCTCGGCGACGCACTTCCTCAAGGGTGTAAGCCTTGGTGTATACATCCGTCGAAGGACCACCGTGGCGTAGGCAGTGGGGTGGCAGACGGAGATGCGAGATGCCGAGCCGTACAACCGAATCCTTGAAACATTTCTCGAACTCTCGAAGTCCGACAGGGAAGATGAAATGATCACACTGGACGTGAGGGAAGATGATCGCCAAAGCTCGAGCGATCCATTCCCGTCCAGCGACCTCGCCGACCACGATGCTGTCATCGTAGGCGCCGGTCTTCGAGGGTTTGCCTGATTCGGCTGGGGACAGTCGGAGGCACCAGCGATCATAAACCTCGTGAACTGCGGCAGCCGGTGGCATGACGTTAGGACGGCGCAGGGTGCATCCCACGCCAGGCCGCAGAAAACAGTCAAAGCACAGGACGACTAAAAAGGCGGCAAGCGCCAGGCCATGCTGGAGCATGTCGTCAGCGATCCACCACGCGACCTCGAGAGGAGCTGGATCGCGCGTCCCGCCCGGCTCAAGGTTCCGCCATCCAGCGAGTGCAGCACGGCTCCTGATGTAGAGCCTCCGATCTTTGTGAGGCATCTCAGGATGGCACCACGCAAAGCCATACAGGGCGGAGCGGTCTACTGACTGCGGCTCCCCGCTCAGGAAAAGCAGCTCCATGAACCTCTCCAGCGCCACGTCGACGTGATCAGCGGTGTCCAACGGCAGACCGCTGCGGCGGGCGAAGGCGACGAACTTGTTCTCAGCGTCCGTGTAGGCCTGGCGGGCCCCTGCCGACCGGATCGTGCGCGCCCTCAGGAACCCTGGTCCTCCTTCCGCTCCGAGACGTTGAGCACGTGCAGCGGCAAGTTGGACCCGTGCCCCAGGCGCCTGTCGCCCCGGCCCAGGGCGAGGTCCGGCGACGCGGGAGGTGCCCGAGCTCGAGCCGCGGCCGTTGGAGACCGGCCCCAGCGTTTTGACGCAGCTCCTCTTGCCAGGCATCCGACAGCCGGGCCTCGCCAGGAGCGCGCTCCGCTCCCCTCGGGGCGGCGCGGCGAGCGGCCCGCGCCCACGATCGGCACAACTGGGGGGAGTACGAGGCTGCAAGACAAGTCTTCCACTTCCAACGATGATGTCCGTCTTGAGCCGATAGTCGTACTTTCCCCTGAAGGATCTCGCGAGGCTTCTGACATTCACACATCAGACTCAGGCTGTTCAAGGAATCGCAATTAGTCGCTAGTAAGGTCGGCTTCTTACATGAACAACCGTATCGACAACAGGTATACTCGACAAAGAACGCGTCCGCGTATTCCAAGGCCTTCACGATTTCAGGTTGCGTACACAGGGACGAGGTCTCGGGGTTCTCGAGGGAGAAGTATACCTTCAGATCCGTGCAGAGCTCGATCACCCTTGCAGTGAACCGAACGTGCTCCCGAGACACCCGCACCGACGATTTTGCAGGTCGAGACTTCCTCGCAATACTCCACGGGGTACACGGCGTCCCAAGATGCAAATGCCAGATGCGGCCCTCGTTGAGCCACCTGATCACGACGTCCTGGACCCCCCGCTTCTCGAGATTGAACTCCGGACCCTCGGCGAAATCGAACGGCACGGACACCCTGAGGCCCACCTCGGCCATCCCAGAAGTCAGAGCCCCACAGCCAGAGTAGAGCTCCAGGAAGGCTGGCGCGAAGCGTCTCGATGAACGTGGCGAAGGCGGCGGACGAGACAAAGACTGCTGAGCTCTTACCTCCCTGCCTGGCTGGCGAGACGATGCAGGCCGAGAGGTGCTCATTTTCAGACCCAGCGAATCTCCTGCAAGTGGCATTGCTCCCCGCGGTCGGAGAGGGCGTCGGGCATCGGGCCTGTCGCCCCGAAGCCGACGAGAGAGAGCTGACGAGGCCGAGCAGCGCGGAGGGCCCCGAGAGGTTGTGGCAACATGATGTGTTTCGTCGTCGAAACGTCTCGATCCTTCGTCTGCGAGATTTCGCTCGGATTCGATGTATCGGAGCCTCAGGCCGATGCCACGCCCAATCGAGCAAGCGGCACACCTGCGGGCCAAGGCAAGCAGGCCGAAGTCTTTAGCTCGGCCTTTCTCGAGACAGCACAGTGAAGAGAGGTTATCGGACAGCGCGAGGAGTCGTCGTCCATGACCTGAACGAGTATACGACTCTCTGCGGAGCGCCATTCGAATCACCCTCCCCTCCTTCATATGGATGGCCTCGTCCCTCTTCCACCTCCCCTCGAATAAGGTACGCCAACGACCAGGCTCGACAACCTCCTCGGGAAGGATCGGGACCATGCCAACTATCTCCTTCTGCTCTAGCTGTCTACGCTCCTTACCACGTAGCTTACAAACTCCAGAACGAAAACCACCCGACTCCAGAACGCCCGAAGACGGGGTGGGCATCCCAGCTGACTCCAGAAGCCACCTCTGATATGATGCGTCAGGCACCTCAAGATCAGCAGACCAGCCGGGGTTCGGGGGCGGCAGGTTCCCAGAGGCCCTCATGGTGTCCCCGCGATCCCCCTCTACCTCCACGAACCGCCAACGCTCCTTCCACCTAGTAAGATTTCGGAACTCCGCGGGGCCCATGGGGGTGTCCATGACGGCGTATCCCTTCCCTGACGCGTCTCCACAGTAGGCTCGATCCGAAGGCGGAACGGACAGCCGTGACTCGGCCAAGAAAACGAGCCCCGCCATCATGCGGAACTCACGCTTCACCTGGCCAGGTAATTCACACGTACGCCCTAGGCTGTCGTTCACAAACCGATAGGCGTGGGCAAAGACAGACATCGCCGGCCTCAGGAGGACAAGGTAGTGGATGCAGTGACCCAGCAGAACACGAACTGCCTCTCCAGTCACCCGACGCAACGTCAGAAGATACTTAATCCCAAGATACAGCCGCCACGCCCTCTCAAGTTTGTGACGAACGCTGTACCTGCCCTTGTCTATCACGATGCCCACATTCTCGACCAGCAGGGCGTCCCCGCCCTCCTCGTGCAACGTGAACCCCACGCTCTAAAGCCCCCTCCTGATCGCGGCGTAGTCTGACGAAACCTCGGAGCCCGAAAGACCGACAGTGGCAAGGTTATCCACATAGACACTCGAGACGGGACCAGATCGAAGATCGGGAGCGGGGAGCCCCTCTTGCACCAGTCGATGCTCTCCCCCGATTGCCATGGAGGTGAAATGCTTCACTGAGGTGGTGCAGAAGTGCAGGGCCCAGGACCAGCCTTGCGGCATCCCAACGATGACAGGAAACACTTTCACTGTGAGTCGGGCAGGGCGAAGCCTCTCGAGGTCGTTGTCAAAGATCTGCGAGAGGCCGAACTCGGAGCACCGGACGGGGTCATCCAGGCCGAACCACTCGGCCATCGACTCGACCGAGAACTGATAGAAGGCGTCCTCCACGTCACCAACGCAGACGGAGAGGTTCGGGACCTCGGCAATCGGGCCACACCCCTGCGCCAAACTGACGAGCTCAGCCTGGTCGAGCCAGCCGTCGAGCTGCGAGAGGGCGCCAGCCCCCCCTAGTCTAGTCTTCGGCGGCAACCGGTGGTGGCCGTTCGGCATCCGGGCGCCCACGATGAGCCTGATCCCACGACGAGAAGACTTCCACACAAAGAATATCCCCACCTTCGCCTTGATACGAGTTCTGAACCCCAGGAGGCCCTTGTCATAGAGCTTACGGTAGAGGTCGAGCCGCGCCGACCGACCCTGTCGCAAGTGGGGGTCCCAGTAAGGCCTGAAAGTCGGGTGCTCCTCATTCCAGGCATCGATCTCGGGTTGCGAGCGAACGAGGTACCTATCTGGATCAATCAAGAAGGCCGCCTCCTCGGGCGGCAGCAAATCGACGGCGGGCTTTGGCGCCATCTTGCCCTTCACGACCTTCAGAAGATCGGGCTGATACGGGGCGAGATTCTTCTCCCCAGCGCAATACAGGTCATTTGCCTTGAGAAGCCCCCAGAAAGCTCCCCGAGCAGTCGTCCCAGCCGGCGTCGGCCCATAACTACCAACGACGTCTCGAACACGATTCATCACAGCAGCCTGGGCGGAGGAGAGGCGCGGCGGTAACGAAGTCCCAAACCATGCACCTCCTGATCGAATCGAAGAGGCGGTAGAGGCAGCCAAAGTGTTGAGGCTGCGCACCGCTTCGGCAATCCTGAGCTGTCTGCTTCTTCGAACAGTTAACCCGGGCGCTTCACGGTGGGGAGGGGACCCACGATCACCACGTCCAGCCACGGAAGGCACTGGCAGCGGGAACGGATCACCATGCTTGGGCCCGCCTCCTGTCCAAAAACTCCCCACTTAATACTCGGGAGGCTCGGCAGGGAAGTGTCTCATCCTTGCCTCCCGACACCAAGGCGGTCATGATGTCCGCCCCTCCTGCAGACCAGCAGGAGAGGCCTTTGCCTTCGCCTCGGACTTCAGGTCGGGAGGCCCATCTCGATCGTCAGAACTGCAGCGTTCGGCGGCCAGCACCTCACGCACCTCCATCGTCTTGGCCTCCTCCCTCTGCTCGTGGCCGGGCCAGGTGTCGTAGCCGTGCAAGCGGGCCCAGCCGATCTCGTCGTAAGACCCGAAGGTGTCGATGTTCAGGCCCTCGGAGCTGGGATCACGTTGAACCTGCTGGATCGCGTGGAACCCGAGCACCGCCTGCTCGATGCAGACGAGGTTGGTCGACCTGATCTGGTCGTAGCCGATCTCGAGCCTCACGATCTGGGCTAGGTCCCGAAGCACACGTGCCACGAACGAGTTCTCGCTGACCCCAGACTTATGCATGAAAACGTCGAGCCACACCTGAAGGTCACCGCCGTTCCCGGGGTCCGACTCGAGGAACTCCTGGACAGCCTCTGGCCCAGGATGCGGCCGACCTGCAGAAGCCTCGGGCGTCACCAGCTCCATCGCCTCCGACAGCGGCAGCTCCTGCCCCTGCACGGAGTTCAGGAAACGGCCAAGCAGCCGCAGGTCGCCCGAAGCACCGCCAGGCAGCCGGCCCTTCTTCCGAGCAAGCCTCGCATCGTGGTCTGAGTCCTTCACAAGCTCGACCAGCTGGGTGTTGCCGTCGGCGAGAGCCAACCCCTGAACTCTGACACCATCCTCGCGATCCTCGGAGGAGTCAGCGAGCCCCGCGGCAGCGTCGACCTGATCGAACTCAGCCGACGGGGAATCCGCCACACGCCAGTTGGAGCCAGCCACGCCCCCCGGCTCTGGTACAGGAGCAGCCTCCAGCACCTCAGTGATCTCGCGCGCCTGCTCGTGCATGGTGGCGATCCGAGCAGGGGATCGTAGCGGCCCTCGAAGCACATACATCGTCGCACCCGGGTCAACCTTGAAGGACTCGCTCGGAGCCAGCGGCCGCACATCAGACTCATTGAAGTCCCCCTCACAGTCACCTCCGTCTGGGGACCCCCTGATCCACTGACCAGCAGCCACCCTGGCGAACAAGACGCGGTGGTGGTAGAGCAGCCCAGCAGCGTCGTCGTCGTAGCAGACGAGAATCAGCATCTTGTCTGCGTCTGGAGTCCGATCGATCGTCGCCATGCCTCCACCTCCTCACGAGACGCTCGTCCCTGCAGGGCGGCAGACGTGGACGACCGCACCACTCGGCGACGCCCTCCGCACCTCCCGAACACGTAGCCGAGGAGCAGACACAGCAAGCTAAAGCTCACGGCGAACTCCAGAAGCACCGTCCGCCCGCCGCTCGGCGGGCCTGCAAGGGGAGTCGACCTGCTCGGGCACTCGGGACAATGTGGCGCTGCAGCACAGGTACAGGCGGGCGCCGCTGGGCACACCAGTGGGCGCCCCGCCGCCTCCTTGATGATCTCGAATACGGGCTCGCAGACCTCTGCCGCAGCGGGCGGAGCTGGACAGGTGCACTCGCACCTGGTCGGTGCGATGGCGTCTCTGGTGAGCGTATATATGAAGTGGGCGGTCGATGAATAAGAGAGGGCCCACTCGACCATATGCTGCTGACCTCTTCAGCAGGAAAAACTTGAGCACATTTGGCGATGGATCGGAGGGACCTGGCCACGACTCATGCCGCAAAGAGACATCAGCGATTGCTGCAATATATGTATGCATCAGGGGGAGATCTGCGACATACCTGAAACAAACATCTGAAGGGCGATGCATAGGAATATCTTGGAGGAACCCATGGTGAGCGATATGGAGGAATATCGGGTGAGCATGTGGAGGAATATGGAGGAGTGTCGGGAATCACATTGAGATGTGCAAGCACGGAGGATCATGTGAACACCATATAGGGGACGAGCTGGTAGAACATCAAGGGGCAACATATGGTGGACCCCCAAAACGAACCTGGCCTGGGGGGCAGATCTGGACGAAGATTGTCGGATGGCCTGGAGGAAGATCGGGACGACGATTTGGAGGACATAGAGAAGACCTGGAAAAATATCACTGGGAACATCTTCAGGAATGTATGAAGAACGGTCTGGAAGGAGACTGAAAAAATATCTGGGAGGATCTGGGAGATGATCACGGGAAATATCTGAAGGAATATGCGGGGGCCATGTGCAGGAAGATCTGGATGAACATCTG
This sequence comes from Prorocentrum cordatum, assembly GCA_963575745.1. Taxonomy (NCBI): domain Eukaryota; class Dinophyceae; order Prorocentrales; family Prorocentraceae; genus Prorocentrum; species Prorocentrum cordatum. Next base: position 383,029 of record CAUYUJ010016682.1, on the reverse strand, counting down.
CAAGGTGATCTGGAGGAAGATCCCAGACGGACGATCTTGGAGAGTGGCAGAATTGGAGGAATATCTGAGGGGGGTACCTGGAGCAAGATCTGGGAAAAAGATCTGGAGACAGATCTCGGGGGGAATAAATTCATGGGGCGTCTGGGGGCAGATCGGAAGGGAAATCAAGAGACAGAGCTGGGGTGGGTCTGGGAGGGAGATCCAGGGACGAGCTGGAGACGGATCTGGACGAATCAATCTGGGAGGTGAACGCGGGGAAGATCTGGACACAGATCTGGGATAATATCTCGAGGGAGATGCGAGCGAGGATCTGGAGGAATATCCGAGGGGGGGGGGGGGGGGCAAAGTCCGTCAGCATCGAATCTGGAAATTGGGCCGAATCGGAATGTGCGTCGGATCGGGCAATATTCGCGCGGGGTCGGGATCGAATCCAATGCGCTGAGCCGGGATGCACGACAGTGCCGTGCAAACATTGGACAATATCAGACCGTCGGGGCATCGCACTCGAATCATATCGGCCTTGCCGAAATCGATGCCGCATTGGATTTATCGGATCGGGATGTGTCCTGAGGGACGGTAGTAATGAGGATCTCGAGGAAGGTCTGGTGAGAGATCTAGGGGAAGATCTTGGGGAATATGTGGAAGAATCCCTGGGAGGGGGCAATGTAGGAATCCTACCAGCCCTATGTGCGCGAGTGGTTTAGAGCGTTTCCTCTTTCACTCCCCCTTCTTCCACTTAGGGGAGGGGCATAGAACTCTTCCCTATGAATAACCCCCCCTTTCCCAGGCGACCGGCAGCCAACCCGGACCAATGAGCCCCCCCACCCCCACCACCCCTTGTAAAAACCCTACAACATGCACGTGGCCTCCAAATCATGCGCGGGCGCCCCGCGACCACGTTGCATTGCGTTTTCGACAGGGGCAGCGGGGGTGCCGGCATATTGCTTGCTGCGCGCGGGCCAACCACCCCTCTCAAAAACCATACAAAAATACACGCCTGCTCTAAATCTGGAGCATGCGCAGAGCCCTCTTTTCTCTGTTAGCTCTCATTGGCTTCACGGTTGCTCAAGATGTCAACTTGTCCATCGGTGTCGATGCTTCGCGCTCCCTGGACTAGCCGCCCTTCTCTCAGAATGCTCGGCACTGCAGTTCAGGGCTCGGCACTTCAGTTCAGGGGGATTTGAAATCCTGAGCTCCTTGGGGCCAGGGCCCCCAGGCACCTGGGGTCCCTGTTGGTCCCCCGTATCTGGGGCACCTGGCGCGCTTTGAGCATGCAGCACAGCTGGCGCACGTGGAGCGTGTGCCGCACCGGGCACGCCTGGCCTCTCCAGGGTGCGAGTGGAACCCGTGGCGCGCATGGCACGTGTGGCGTTCCTCGGCGGTCTGCGGACACTCGCGTATGGGGGTTATGCGTCGGGGCGGCGAAGAGTGAGCCAGACGGCCTGCTGTCCAGGAGGGCGTCTGGACCCCTCCCCCCCTCCTCCTCCCCCTGGACCTGGGCGGGGGGGGGTCGCGACCCATTGGGGCGTCCAAGATGGCCTCGGCGAGAAGGCACGAACCATTGATTTTACTCAGGTGTTGGGCCGATTTGGACCTCCGGGGGGAAATCCCAAGATATTCCACCCCCATTCATTGATCGATCTGCTCCAAGATGGGCCCCAAGATGGCTCCCAAGATTACCAAGAGTGCCCAAAGAGGTGCCCTAGAGGCGCCCAGGAGGTCCCAAGAGGCCCCGAAGAGCTCTCGAGCAGGCTCTCAGGAGACCCCTGAGAGACCCCAAGAGGCTCCCCCGAGGCACCCAAGACGCTCGAAGAGGCCCCCGGGGACTGCCAAGAGGCCCCCAAGGCGCACAAAGAGAACTTCGAAAAAATTACCTCCGAAATAAAAACTGGCATTTCTGCTCGCCCTCCTCTTCCTTCTCCTCCTCCTCCTCCTCCTCCTCCTCCTCCTCCTCCTCCTCCTCCTCCTCCTCCCCCTGTCCCTCCTCTTTCTGATCCGCCTTTCTCTCCTCCTCCCTCCTCCCGCCTCCCTTCTCCCGCTCCCCCTTCCCCTCCTCCTCCTCCCCCTTCTCCTCCACCTCCTCCTCCTCCTTCTCCTCCTCCTCCTCGTCGTGGTTCCTGGTTTCTGTCGGCTTTAGTCTTCGGTGAACGCCCATTCTCCTCCTCCTCCTCCTCCTCCTCCTCCTCCTCCTCCTCCTCCTCCGTCTCTTCCTCTGCCTCAAGCAAGGCAAAGCAATGCTAGCCAGTGCGAAGAAACGCCAAGCAACGCCAAGCAAAGTCAAACCATGCCAGTCAATGCGAAGTCATGCAAAGCAAAACCAAGCAACGCCAAGCAATGCCAAACACTCTCAGACCATGCTTTTCTCCATTAGTTTCTTACTTCGACATCCTTCCCCTACTGGGGGTCGCGCTGGGATCGTTCTTACAGCGTGTACCCCTGGTGTTTCTGGACACCCTCCCATGAGCCGGCTCTTCAGCCTGAATTGATGCTTCCGTCGCACTTGTTTTCAGGGCGGCCTGGTCAGGATAAGGACAACGACGACGACTAGGACGACCACAAGGTCGATGACGTCAAGACGGGGCGGCTCCAGCGGTTGTCACTAGGGCGCCTCTGGAAGCCAAAATTTGACTCATAAAGCTCTCGAACCAAGACCTTCAACCCTCGATCGACGGTGACCACGGCGACGACGATGTCAGCGGCGGTGGCGACCACCACGACAACGGCGAGCACGACGACATCGACCACCACGACCAGGAAGACGACCATCACAACGACGACGACGACGACGGCGACGGCGACAAGCACGATGACAGCGACGACGACCGCGACGACGACGACAAAGACGACGACGACGCCGGCAGCGAAGGCCGCCGCGAAGCCTGACAACTGGAGGGGTCGGACTGCCAAGGCGGGGGGCCGCTCACTCGGCGGCGAATTCCTCCAGGCGTGCCGGGAGCCTCGCCATCCGCTCCTGCGGTGGGTGGGGCTGGCGGCCAGTGGGGGGAAAGGGTTGTGAGACCAAAGCAGGAAAAAGACAAACTCTTGGGAGACAGCTCCTGGGGTGTCTCCGTAAGAACGACTAAGGGCCAGTAAATAAGATGAAAAAGGCCACTAAACTGGATCAGACCGGGTTGAGCCTGGGATTAAGCCAGACTGTGCGCGGAACTGAGCTGGGGTCAACGGGATCATGCCGGAGTCGGCCGTTCTTCAACCACGGAGAAACCAGCGCCGATGCTGAGCCTAACAGGGCAGCAGTTGCACCCGAACAGAAGGGAGGAAGGATTGTGAGACGAAGGCAAGATCAAATCAAATCCGGATGAAGATCTTTGAGAAGCGGCGGGTCTGGAGGATGCATCGGGCGCCGCGGCCGCTTCAGAGCGCCCCCCCGAGCGCTCTGAGAGCGTTCCAGAACGCACTCGGGCGATTCATCTTCAACCTGGGCCTGCCTGGCATTAGATGGGACATCGGAAGGGTTGGGGTTGGATTGGACTCTGGCAGGGAGCGTCCCCCCCCCCCTCCAGGGGGGCAAAAAGCTGGACTGGACACGGGCATGGAACGCTCTCTCCACCGCCTGGGGAACCAATCTCCTGGGACCCCAGGTGGCGGTGGCTCTGGATCCATCCTGCTACCCCCTGGGTACCAAACATGTCTATAGACTCACCGCCTCCCGGGGTCCAGGGAGATCCGTCTCCCAGGCGGTGGACCTGGCTGAATCCCCACGTCGGACCTGGCTCCGTCGGCGGGAGGTCCGGTGAGCAGGCACGTCGGTGAGCAGGCACAGCACCGTACAAGGACGACGACGAGGTGGCTCCAGCAGGACTGGACGCGACGCGCGGGCCTGCCAGACCCACCAGGCACGCAGAGAGCGGGCGGTGGCCCGGTCGAGCATAAGGAGGGGGAAACATGTACTCTGTTTGTTGTTGCTTCCTCTGCTGCTGCTCTTCTGCTGCTGCTGCTGCTGCTGCTGCTGCTGCTGCTGTTCCGCCTCCGACTGCGAGCGGCATGCGGGGCAGCAGCTCTGGGGCTGCCACCTGAGCTAATCGACGTATCACTGCAGGCTGCCGTGGCTGATGATGATTCTGTAGCTCGGACAGGAGGAAGCATGAGGAAAACAAGGAGGAAGAGGAAGATGAGTAGAAAAAGCACAATGATCTACGGAGCTCGGTTCCGCCGAGCGCGGGGGTGGGGGGGCCAGGAGATGGCGCAGCAGCACGAGTATTCAGTCTGTCTCCCCAGCGAATGAATGCAACGCGATCGCAGTCTGACTCGCCAATCTTGTCGATGATTCTTTCGAGCGCAACATCCCAATCTGCCTCTCCACATGGACCATATACCATTATGTGGTGACCCCTGACCTCTGTAGAAACCCCAACTGACGACAGACCGAAACGTAGATCATGACGGTAAATGTACACGCCCCGCGGTTTGTAGAATGCAAGCAGGAGTTCGTCGAACGCAGGCGGACTCAAAATCTTGACGTTGTGAAATCTGAACAGCCAGCGTCGCCAATACCTGTCCCACTGAAGCTGCGAACTCTTGCATTCAACGCGAATATCACCTCGGTGCCAATCGCACACTGCCCTATTGACTCCACGTCGCTGCAAGCCACCAGCGCAATACCCAGGATCGGGCAGCTTGATCTCAACACAAGGGAATACGATTTGATCCACTCGGCGGGCAAGTAATTCAAGTCGCTTGCCCCTCGCGGCAGGAGTGACCTCAGATAAAGGACAACCATGAAAAATCTTCTGAGTGGCGTTGAGCCGAAGGTCTAGAGCGTGTTGTATCCGATGGTCCGTTAGTGGCATCATTGACATACGCGCGAAGTGACTTGTGCCGTTGTCGAGCTTGTCCAATATATAGTCCAAGGCAAGACACCAATCTGGGATGCCGCCAGGACCACGTACACGAAGTTGGTGTCCAGACGTGGCGGTCACCAACCCCATAGAAGCGAAACCGAATGTACCAGTATATTTGTAGAAATAGAAATGCATGGGAGTGTACAGAACAAGGAGTAACTCATCCAATGCAGCTACTCTCCGACCTTCACCGTGCGCAATCTTTTTGCCAGAGAACCTGAAATTCCAATTCCTCGTTGAGGAGTTCCAGGACATCTTCGAACTCTTGCATTCGATGCGTAACCCATCCCGGAGCCAATCGTACGCCATGTTGCTGCGTCCACGTCTGGGACCATCGCTGCAAATACCAGGCACACCACTCTCAGATATAGAACGCGTGTTCCCTCCAGCGTCAACCATTTGAGCTACATCTGCAAGGACATGACCTCGGAGGCTCGGGGTTATCGTTGACAATGGGGCCCCTGCAAAAGCATCAGACGTAGTAGTCGTACTGTCATGGAGAATGTTCGAAAACCTGGAAGCTGGTAAGATTAAATAGCGGACGCCCTGGGTGGCTAGGATGGAGACCCGACTGGAGCGTAATAAGATGGCAAACCGAATCGCAGCCATACAAAAACAAAACACCGAGCATTCCTGCCCTGGAGCAATTGCCTGTGACTGCGCAGAACACGATTGGCTCGAGTGCGCAATGACACAAACACCACGAGCGACAACAACAAATATATGGGCGTGGCAAATGCTGTGCAACCAGAGGGAGTAGGTGCACGTGTGCTGGGCTTGTTGCAGCAGCGGCTCTTGATCCAGCAAGCACCGCCCCAATCGACTCGCGGTCTGCTCGAATACTACTCAATGAGAGATGGCGCCATCGGGCTTTCGAGTTAGCACGTTGTATGCTGGACCTGCCCTTGAGCCAAAGTGGCTACGGAAGGAAATATTGTACTTTGGAGAGGCATGAGGACATGCGATGCGGAGATTCACGGATGGCCACCGCCCGAAGGATCGATCTTCCGGGACCTTGCCGGGCCCGACCGCATCCTCCGCCGGCCGAGCTCCCCGAAGATCGGTCCCCCGGGCGGTGGTTGTGCATAAAATCCCCGCCTCGGAGATTATTGGGCGCCCGAGTTATCCGGGGTAACTCGGGCCCGGGGTAACTCGGGTTTGGATTCCCGAAAAAACGAACCCGAGTTAGCCCTGACCCGAATTATCCCTGATGGTTTGGGGCTCTGTACGCCCGAGTTATCCGGGGTAACTCGGGCCCGGGGCAACTCGGGTTCGGATTCCCGAAAAAAACGAGCCCGAGTTAGCCCTGACCCGAGTTACCCCTGATGATTCGGGTCTCTGAGATGAGTCTTCTTCTTTTTTTCTCTCTGAGATGAGTCTTCTTGAAGATCGATGTTTGGGGGCATCCTCCGCCGCCGCCAGGCCCGCCGACGCAGCAGCCGCCGCGGGCCCGCCGGCGGGGCCTGCCGCGCCACGCGCTCGGGGCGTGACCCGTCCCCGTGAGCGGCCCGCTCCTCCCGCCCCCTGTTTCGGTCGCGCCCCCCTCCTCCTGCTCCTCCTCCTCCTCCTCCTCCTCCTCCTCCTGCTCCTCCTCCTCCTCCTCCTCCTGCTGCTCCTCCTCCTCCTGCTCCTCCTCCTCCTCCTCCTCCTGCTCCTCCTGAATGGTGGCGCAATTCGCCATAACGGCATCCCCATTTAGGCCCTTCCGCTAGCGCAGCCTTCCCCTGCCTCGCCGCCGATGCAAAAAGTTTGGGGAGATCTCCGGCATCTGGCGACATTTTTGGGGCCTCAGGACCGGCAACAGAAAGACTCGGTGCGAAAAACCGGTCCCGAGGCAGGGGTCGAGAGGGTCGGCCCAGGAGGCTCAACACTGAAGGGCCCATGCCTTCCTCGCGCCGTGGCAAACACCGAGACGCAATGAGTATTTGGCAACTTCTGGCCTCCAGCAGTGCTCCCCAGGCCCGCGGGCAGCTCGAAAAACTCGGGGACGCATTGACCCAGGTCAATGCAACCCCGGGTCAGTCCGGAATTGCAGGATCCTGCAGGATCCTGTCAGATCCTGTACCCAAGCCCGGGTCAGTGCACCCCTGCAAAATCGGGCGCTCTGAAATACCCCCGTTGGCATTGGCCCCGTCTCTTGAGCCCCGAGACACGAGTCGTGGTAAAAAGCCGGTCCCGCGGACGAGGTCGACACCTCCGAGGGATCCACGTTGTCACGGAGGCCTATGGAGGGGGGGGGGGAGGAGGGGGGGGAGAAGGAGGGGGAGGGGGAGGAGGAAGAGGAGAAGGAGGAGGAGGAAAAGGAGGAGGAGGAGGAGGACGAGGAGGAGGAGGAGGACGAGGAGGAGGATGTCAAAAAGGGCTCCAGAGAGGCTCCCGGGAGGGCCCCAAGAGAGCCCCCGAGGCAGCCACGCAGGGGCGCCTCGGAGGCACCGCCTCAGGGAGAGCCCAAGAGGGCCCAAGAAGGGCCCAAGAGATCCCCAGGAGGTCGCCAGAAACGGGCAACAGGCCTCAACCCTCGAGGATGCCATGAGGTGCGCGTTTCTTTACTTCAGGCGATAATGGGCACTACAGGGGGGAGGGGGGGCGGGGAGGGGCCGGGGGGCAGGCATAATGTAACGCCTCCCCCCCGCCGTGCGCACGGCGGCAGTGCCCGGAGCGCACTGGGGGGGGGAGGGGCGTTGCGTTATGGGGGTGGCGGGGAAGGGGGGGCAGGGGGCTAGAATGCCCATTATGCCTCAAGCATTACAGAAACACGCTCCAAGAGATCCCCAGGAGGTCGCCATAAACGGGCAACAGGACTCGACCCTTGAGGATGCCATGAGAATGGACACTCTCACAATCCTGTCATCGAATTAGAGATGTGCACAAAATGATTAAAAGCATGGTCTACACATGCTTTACACATGTTGTTGTTTTACATGTCCAAGACATGTTTGAAACAGGCTTTAGACATCTGGAATTGGTTTGGCAGCGCGCTTCCTCTCCATTGACCGACATACACGACTCAATCCCGTCTCCAAGGCGACCTTCAGCGCAGTTCTAGACTTCGGTCCGACAGCACAGCGGGCGCCCTGGAAGCGCGGGACAACGCCAGCGTCCTGGAAGTGCGGGACAGGCTCCAGAAGAGAGGCACCTTCAGCCCTCAACAGGCGAAGGACGCAGCAGAAGCCCGGGGAGCCCTCACCCGAACGATTTTTCGCTCTCGCAGAAAGAAACATGTTGTGCAAAGTTGTGTGAGTGTGTGTGCTTGCGTCGGAAAACGCACAGTCATGCTTTGGCACACGCAGTGGCTACTCCAACGTGCAGGACGTCAAAGAGCAGGGCCCTTGACGATACCCTTCTCTTAAGATGACGGGGGGCCTGGTCGCGCAACAGGAGCTTGCAACCATGGCTCGAGCTCAATGGCGGAGAAGTGCACTGGCCACTTGTTTAGTGTTGTCCACAAAGGGGGAACAACTATGCGCCGAGCAAAATGTGCTGGCCGAGCGGGCCAGAGCCGTGAGATAATCTCAAGTAAAAGCTCATTCGGTGACCCAGCGGGCCAGGGAATGCAACAGTTTCCGGTAAGAGCTCCAGACTACTTTTACTTCGCGCGCGCGTGGGTCGGCCCCTGGGGTCCCTGTGCTGAGAGCACCCCTGGATGTCCTGTATCGGAGATGATGATTTCTTCCGGGCGTGGCCTTCGGGGTTTCCTAAACAACTTCAAGTAAGCAGCGCGATCCAGGAACCTGCCAACGAGGATGACAAGACGGTCAGATTGCGCTCCAAGAAGGCTTCGGAGGGTTCCAAGACAGCTCAAAGCCAATCCAATCTCGCCTCAAGCAGCCCGAGGGGCCCACGAAAGCGCTCTCAGAGGACACCTGAGAAGGCCCCCAGAGGGGAAAACATTGATTTGCCGTTGCTTCTTCAACGAGTCTAAAATTCTTGCCTTTTCGGGCGTCAGTCAGCTCAGTACACCGAAAAAGGCGATTCAGATGTCCCGAAGAGGGCCCCAGCGGGTCCTAAACTGCTGGGGGAGGCCTCTAAGAGAGTCCCCAAGACCGCCCCAAATCAACTCAAGGGACTTCCTGGACGGCCACACCACGGCCCAAGAGGGCCCCAGGAGGCCTCCCAAGAGGGATCCAGAGGCTCCCAAGAGGGCCCCATGAAGGGGTATCCGAACTAACATGCGTAGCCTTCCCGCAACATTGTCACCAAGACCGCCAGCAAGGTCCGAAGAGGCCACTCAGAGCCACCACGGAGACCCAGGAGACTGCCCCAAGAGGCCTCAAAGGGTCTCAACAATGTTGCCAATGGGGCTCCGAGACGCACCCCGACAGAAGGTCACCAAGAAACCTCATAAAGATGCGTCTTGTCCAAGACCCCGTCAGGCATCAAGAGTGCCCTGATAAGCAATCGAGATAACTACTCCTTCTCCTCCTCCTCCTCCTCCTACTACTACGACTACTACTACTACTACTACTACTACTACTACTACTACTACTACTACTACTACTACTACTACTACTACTACTACGACTACGACTACAACTACTACTACTACGACTACTACTACTACTACTACTATACTACTACGACCACAATAACTACAACTCCTACTACT
>CAUYUJ010016682.1:356264-371264 GCA_963575745.1 Prorocentrum cordatum | reverse complement strand
AATGCGCGGCTAGCTTCGCGCCCCCACGCCCTCGCGCCGTCCACCCCTAGACTCAGGTCGGGCATGTCCTCCTACAGGCGGGTTGAATAGGAAATATTAGAAACATCGTTCCCCGACTATTGTTTTAACTCTGTTTGAAGATTCCTCCTGTCGGGGGACACGCCCAACCTGAGATTATCTTCGCGCGCACGCGGGTGACCCAGGGAAGGTTCATGCGCCTGTTACAGAACAGTGTCCAGTGGGACCCCCAGCCAGGACTGCATCGACCAGTCCTGCTGCGGATGCATCCAGGAGCTGAAGAGCGGCAGCCCCACTACGGAGACCACGATCTGGCAGGACACCCGCGCGGACAGCGAGGTTTGCAGCTGCGTCGAGATCACCCTCGCGGTGTCCCGGTCCGCACCTCTCGGGGGGAAGGCCCCATGACAGCGCGAGAAAAGGCACCGCTCGGCCCGTCATTGCACGCACTCGCTGGCGGACCGCCAAGCCCTCACGAGCGGCGGACGCGTCCAAGTCCACGCCCTCGCGGCCTGGATTCCTGGGGGCGGCCCCTCAGATATGCGGACGCGCGGATACGTCTCGCGCGGGGCATCCGCGAGAACAAACAGAACCCCCCGTGTCCGCAGGGTCGCAGCCCCGAGGCCAGGCCCGCGAGGCTGCGGATACGGAGATGTCCTTCGCCCACGGCCTGGGGCAGGGGACAACAACCGTGCAAACAGACGGCGCCGCTCAACCCACCGCTGCCCACAATCGCCGGCGGACTGCCAAGCCCGGGCCTCCGCAGATCGCCGATGGTGAGCGTTTTTTTTGTTTTTTGTTTTCATTCGGCGTTTCGACATTGGGGGTCGGGTTCTGGACCTCTGCATAGGTGGGGCTGTTTGCAGCAGTGCGTCCATGATGGGGGAGACTCCACCTGCTCGCAACAGGCGCCAAAAAACAGCCAAGATCTACTCCAACGGGGTGGGGGTGCGAGGGCAAGCGCCGATCGGCAAACTAATGAAAAAAAATGCCCACGTGCGCATCATGACGTTTCAGGGAGCCCCGCTCGCATCTGGCGCAAAGGGCTCGCGTTGTGACGCGCATCGCTCGGGGAGCAAAGACAGAGCCGCCCAGGACATAAGCCATGTGATGTATGACGGACCACAAATACGATATCTCAACCTGAGCATTTTCTTCGGGTGGAGGGCTCAGGGTAAAATCCATATGAGCTTTTGCACATCGAAAATCAATCCGTCTTGTGATTACCCTTTTCCCGATTCAAACATCGAAAATCAATCTGAATTCACCCTTTGCCCTCCACCCAAAGGACATGCTCTGTGAATCTCTCGCGGAACGGGACAGGGCATGCGGATTGGCCGGGCAAAATGCAGATCGCGTGCATGATCGGTGGGGCCTTGGATCAGTGCTTGAATCGATCAAGCGGTTTTCTCTCAGCTCGCATAGGCCTAAATTTGCCTCGAATTCGTTTGGCCTGCTTGCATACAACAAATTCGCACTGACGCGTTGGATGTGAAAAAGTAGCCGTGGTGACACATCGCAAGCAACTTTGTGCACGCGGTGCGCTCACGTGCGGACGAGACCGATCACCTGGCGAGACCAGTGTGGCAGTTCCCGGACGACGGGGGGGGGTCTAGTTGTTTAGGGGGGTAAGAAGGGGCATCGGAAGCTGCTGGGGGGAGGTCAAGGAGGACCCCCCCGAACAACCCACAACCCACATGACTAAGCTGCGATAGTTTGGTGGCACAAGCACAACAATTCCAGGACGCCCCTCCGCCCATACAACACGCGACGGGGGTTTCTGACGGGTCGTCCCGAGCTGCCACTGCCTACTGCAGCGGCCTCGCGCGCCGCCAGAGCCCAGATAAATAAGCTCGTCAAACTTCCGCGGCCAATTTAAAGCGCAGAGCCCCCGTCGGAAACAATACTTCACCGGGCGGGAACTCGGCCGAAAAACCGCACACGCACACATCGCGGGTGACACACAAGCAGGGGTCAGCTGCTCGTGGGTAAACTTACTCTTCTACCGTAAAGTCGTGCATGAGTGGCACACAAGCGGGTCAACCGTTGATAGCACTCGCGGCAACAAAAATACATCGTGGATGGCACCCAAGCGGGGGTCAACCGTTGAGTGGCACTCCAACGTCGTGAGCAACAAGCATCTCCCTATCCTTGCCCTCGCAGTCAGGACCCTCGACGACGACCCCATGGATACACCTACGTACGATCCGCCGCTGCTTGGCTCGAGTGCCTCGCGCATGCCGTCTTCGACGGATTTCGTACCCACGAGGTCACGGTGAGGCGTCCGGACCGCGAAGGCATGTATGTGGATATGGTCGCCGCTCGTGGCAAGACTCGCAAGGTGGCACGACTGTGGGCACTTGCTGGAAGATGGGGCACTCACTGCCCATAGCTGGAAGATGGGGTACTCGCTCGATGGACCATGGACGTGACTCCGCGCAGGCCAGACGATGGCCTACGCAAGCCCGAATTGCCAAAATGCTGCCTGGCCCAGGGGGGGGAAACATCGAGTTGGAATCGGCGATGCATCGCCGGTAGATCGGCGATAAGACCCGATAGCGAATCCTCGCGGTCCTGGGCGGGGTGGGGCTATCGGGCCCTCACCTGCGATGACTGGGCGACTGGGCGTCGATGCGTTCCCCCCTGGGCCTACTTCCGCCCCTAACGTTGCCGCTGATCTCGCTGGCTGGAACCAAAGGCGCGCGCTCTGGGCCACGCTAGCTGGCGCTGGTGCAGGCCGGCACGGCGCAGAGGGCCTAGCCAGACCCTCCCAGCAGAGGCTTCTCGACGAGTTCGCTGCCAGACCTGCCCTCCGAGAGGTGCGCGCCGTGCACGCTGGGCCCGCCAGCCAAGCTGGCCTGGTCAGCTCCAGCGCCGCTGCTGCCAGCCCCAGAACTGACAGTCCCAGAACCACCACCAGAACTGTGGAGAACCTTCACCTTCTTAACGTCGCCTCTCGAGCCCGCGCGCTTCAGGTTCTTCGCGATCATTTTTTCTATCCGCTCGAACCGGTCCTCGTCGGCGTTCGCTTGAAGCTCGTCCTCTGGCCACTGCGCCAGCACCGATGTGGAGCCGCCGAAGCGGCGGATAATATCAACGGTGGTGATGTTGGCGTTTGCTGGCTCGCGCACCTGTATGCCGCCAGCTAAGCCAATGTCGCCTTGGCCGAACTCGCAAGGCTCGTCCAGGCGCAGCGAATCGACGAAAGCTCTCCAGCGTGCCTCTGTGATCACCTGCATGGCCTCGACGACGATCTTGCCACGGTTCAGGCGGGCATAACCTATCATGTCTCTGTACTTTGCTTGGTAAGAGCAATTGAGCTGCGCGGTGAGCAAGTTGAGCAATAACACCGCGCTCACGACCATGTAGGCAACCACCGTCGCCATAAGAAGAGGTTCCTCGCGAAGACTACGGAACGCCCCTCCTTCGTACATGCCGAGGGCGATCTTAATGAATGTCCGTGCGGCGGTTGGGATGCCAGAAAAATCTCCGCCGTCCTGCTCCAGCGCATTGGCTGCACAACTCCAGGCCAAGACAACGAAAGACAACCCAAACAACGACAGAAACACGTCTGACGACACTTGGTAGCACACCAACACAAATGAAGAAACCCGGGTAGAGAGCGCTGAGATGTCGACAATGAGGCTGAAGTACGTAATAGTAGCGGCAGCACTGAGCTTTGCATGAACGCTGCGGTGGGTGCCCCCTTGGGGGCACTCTTCGGTGAATAAGCCCGCGCCGTCGAAATCTCCGTCCTTGTGTGGGAAGCAGTACAATATGGGCTCGAACGCGAGCATCGCCAGGAGAAGAACTGTCAGGAAGAGGCTGGCCCATTCTTCATAGTTGTCAAGGTATTCTGGAACTGGCACGCCGCCTATGCTGATGAACTTTCCTCCCCGCACATCGCGACACATTCGCCTTACATGGTAATACAACCAATATCCTAAATTCACCAGGTAGATGACACAACGGCACGAGCCCACGAAGATGCGCTCTGCCTCATTATTGGCAACCATACCGCCATGCGTGAGCCGGCCAGTACCAGCGATGAACACACATGCGGTGAGAAGCACAAGCACTTTGTTCATCAAGAACGTCCTTCGTGCGACGCGGAACCAAACGATGTCAGTCACCATCGTCAAGATTGGGTGCGTGATAAGTTTGGGATCGCCGTTGTCGGTAATCCACTCCAGCGCCTGCGCGAACTGCCCGCTGCTGTTTACCAGGAGATGCCTGACGAAATCACTCTGAGATCCGACATTACACAGCAATTACAGAAAAATCACGCCCAGAACCCGGACCCCATCTTTCTGCGTCATTGTTCGAGCCAGATCGATCTGTGAGGGTCCCGGGCGCGAGAAATTGCGCGAAAACACGGGGCTCGGAAGAATTGAGTCCACATGATCTCCGGGTCTGCTGTCTACCAGGAGGTGCTTGACTGGCGTAAACTCTCAACCCTAAAAACCCTGAACCCTGAACCCTAGAGGTGAAAGAGGAGGAGGAGGAAGAGGAGGAAGAGGAGGAGGCGGAGATAATCATTGACGCTGTAGTTTGCCAGGAGATGCCTGACGTAGTAGATGACGCGCCTGGTGCCGTCCTCGGTGGTGCGCGAGCGCCACACCAGGCCGTCCAGGAGGCAGGGCAGCAGGGCCGGGGCGTCGACGCAGAGGCGCCTCACGATGTCCTCTCGGGAGCGGCAACGAGGGGGGCGTCCAAGAGGAGGGGGTGCAAATCATGACCGGCGGCATGTGGGCGGCCTAGCGGGGATCCCAGGGACGTAACGAAATAAGAAGAGGCGCCATGAAATCCGAGAAGTATCATGGCCCCCGCCATGATATCCCCCCCCCTAGTCCTCGCCCCCCTCTTTGCCGCCCCCGATCCTCGTGGCGCTCGAACAGGGCGTCCATGCCGTAGTAGTAGCGGTCCCGGTCCGCCCGGATCGTGAGGAGGTCGCGGAGGATGGCCCGGGCGGCCTCGAGGCTGCCCCGCTCGATCGCCCAGAGGAGCGGCGAGATCGCCTGGGTGCCGACCTGAACCCTGAGCATCCATGCGGCGCGCTGGCCACGGGCCGCGCAGCCCACGGCCTCGCGTCGTGCATGCCATGACAATAGACACTCCAACCGCTCTATCCCTCATTGAAACAGGTTGAACAGGTGTTTGAACATGTGATAGAGATTTCCAAACAGGTGGTTTCACAACATGTTTAAACCATGTTCAGAACATACTCCGACATCTAACATATATTTGGCAACATGTTTCCTCTCCATTGATTGTCGTCCACAATCCTTGCGGATCTGCGGGCCGCTGTTCAGGTTGATGGCCTTCATGACAATGGTGGAGCCCTCCGTGATCACCCGCGTGAGGATTCGCGAGATGAGGCTGAGGGACCATCGGAAGGCCTCCTCGGCGCCGTCGTCGTCCGTCAGGCCGCGCACGACCTGCACGCAGGCGGTCACGAACGGTCCAAACAGCTCCGTCGGGATCCCGTAGCCAACGTGCCGCAGCCCGAGAGCCGATATATCCTCGACCATCTTACTGGGGTCTTTATAAATCTCCAGGGTCATGGAGACGATGCGGTCCGCGATGAAGTGCAGCCGCGTGGTGGATTGCTTGAAGAAGTCTTGGCCAGCCGGGGCGAGCGCAAAGAACTTGGTGTACACCTCTCGTCGCACCAAAGCCTGGGCGTTCTCGTCGAGGCCGCTCCAGAGCCGCTCGAGGCAGGCCTCCATTCGCGCCGGTCTGCCCGTCAACGCCTGCAGCATGCGTTCCACGTTCTCCCAGAGCCAAGACCAGGCGACCTCGTGGTTCGAGTCCCAATCCCTCGGCACCAGGGATCGCAGTGAGGCTAGCATGACCGCCTTGTACTCTGAGAGGTTCACGGCGCCCCTGTACTTCGCGATGCGCAACGACAGGACGTCGCACTCCTCCTGCAGTCGGTACGAGTTGGAGACGTTCGTAACGACGGTGTCGAAGGATGCGAGGATCTCCTTCATCCAGAGGTTCTGGCCGAAACCCATGACGGCCGCGTTGAACATGAACATCTCGTTGTAGGTAGTCGGCACTGACGTATTTTTGAAGCTGCCGCCGTCTGAATTGGCCGACCCCTTCTCCATCCCGTGTTCCAACGCCTCCAAGCCCGCCTCGGCTTTAGCGCCAGAGAACCAACTCGCTATCTTCCTCTTCCTCTTCGCGTGTTTCCCCTTTCCCTCCGTGGTGGAGTGGGCGACCTCGGAAGCACCGCTTCCTGCCTCCCCGCCCTGCTCAGCCTCGACGTTGGCGCCCTCGGCGCCCTCCGCCGCCCCCGCGAGTTCTTGCATCTTGTTGTTGGCAGTGGCCCAGCTTGACGCCAGGATCTTGATACGGTCGGTGTACTTCATGCGGACGTAGATGTAAGCACCGCCCACGTAGTTGAGCATTGTGTCCCAGCCCTCGTGAGCGATGCGAGTGAGCTGCTCGCCCAATTCCACCTGCAACAGGTCCCTGATCGCATCCCGAAACATAGCGACGCGCGGTGCGGTCACCTCGAGGTCGAGATGCTGGAAACCGAGCGTCTCGACGACCACCTTGAGCGCCTGGGGACTGTGCAGCTGGCTGATGATCTGGCTAAGACCGCCCATGAACCTCATGGACATCACGGCGCGCGGCGTCTTGAACAGGCCCTGCAGGCCGGGGGCGGAATCGAAGATGGCGGCGTAGATGGCCTCGCCGGCGGCCTCGCGCGACTCCGCGGAGCGCAGGAAGGCGCCCCACGTGTCCTCAGAGCAGGGACCGACCGTCCCTGCATCCCTAATAGGCCTACCAGGACATGTTCTTAGAGCGCTCACATATTCTAAGCACGAAACCAATGTTCTTAGAACAGAACCCCGACGTGTTGAAACAAGACGGTCCAAGCCAGAAATGCTCGAAGAACAGCTCGCGCAGACCACAAAAAGGGTCTTAGAACATCCTTTGGTGTGCCTGTAGGGAAGCCTGGACGCTGCGCCACTGCTCGAGTCCTGCACCTCCTCCGCCACCGGCCCCGCCAGGTGCAGCTCCTCGAAGACCTCGCCGAGGACCTCCTCGCCGCTGCAGCTGCCCGCGGCGCTGCCGCGCACCCCTGCGGCGCCCTCGCCCTGGCCCTCGCCCTGCGCAGCCTCGCCCGGGCTGCCTGCGGCTCCGCCCTCCGATCCCCCGCCCGCTTCGCTGCCAAGGGCCCCGCCCGAGCTGAGGAGGAAGAGGAAGAGGAGGAGGAGGGGGAGAGGAGGGTGAGGAGGAGAAGGAGGAAAAGGAGGAGGAGGGGGAGGAGGAGGAGGGGGAGGAGGAGGAGGAGGAGGGAGGAGGAGGAGGGAGGAGGAGAAGGAGGAGGAGGGAGGAGGAGGGAGGAGGAGGAGGAGGAGGAGGAGGATGACGACGAGGAGGAGGGAGGAGAGGAGGAGGAGGAGGAGGGGAGTACGAGTACGAGGACGAGGACGAGGAGGCGGGAGCTCCGGCCCTCGGGCGCCGCGCCGCCCTCCTCGACCACGGCGGCGGCGCGGCGGGCCAGAGAGTCCACGAGCTGATCCAACGTGGAGACCTCGCGTGGGCGGCAGAGACATCATGCCCACGGCCTCGCGGTCTGGACTTAGGTCGGGCAGGTCATCCTACAGGCGGGCCTTGGAGGAAAAGTAAAAAACTGGCCAGCCGGTAAGATCAAGAATCCTCGAACGAGCACGGCACGTCGCCACCACACTGTTTCTGTATCAACCGGTCTTGCATGTGCCTCCTGGAGAAAAAGGCATGCCCAGCTTACGAGCCTGGACTTCTCTGACACGGGGCGGGGCCCGCGCAGAGAACCGCCCGCGCGGAGCGTGCCCATGGGACCCCGCCTCGGTGCCCGGACCGCGAGGGGCACGGCTGCGGACGCGTCGGCCGCCCGCGGGAGCCTCGCCCGCGCCCGCCGACCAGCCGCTGGAGCTCCCGGCCTCGGGCGCCTGGTCCTCCTCCTCCTCGGCCATGGAGGCAGGCGGCGCGAGGGGGCTTCCCCCTGGGCTCCGTGGGCGGGGCGGCGCGCGGGAGAGGAGCGCGCGGGCAGTGGTGTTGGCCCTCGAGCGAGGGGGGGGGCTGAGTGGAGCGGCAGCTGGCGAAGAAGACGAGCCGCCTGGCGGCGCCGCTCGGGGAGCACCGGCGCTCCGCCCACACGGTCCTCCTCCTTCCCCTGCTGCTCCTCCGTCCCAGACTTCCTCCTCCTCCTCCTCCTCCTCCTCCTCCTCCTCCTCCTCCTCCTCCTCCTCCCTCCTCCTCCTCCTCCTCCTCCTCCTCCTCCTCCTCCTCCTCCTCCTCCTCCTCCTCCTCCTCCTCCTCCGCCTCCTCCTCCTCCTCCTCCGCCTCCTCCTCCCCTCCTCCTCCTCCTCCTCCTCCTCCTCCTCCTCCTCCTCCTCCTCCTCCTCCTCCTCCTCCTCCTCCCCCTCCTCCTCCTCCTCCTCCTCCTCCACCTCCTCCTCCTCCTCCTCCTCCTCCTCCTCCTCCTCCTCCTCCTCCTCCTCCTCCTCCTCCTCCTCCTCCTCCTCCTCCTCCTCCTCCTCCTCCCCTCCTCCTCCTCCTCCTCCTCCTCCTCCTCCTCCTCCTCCTCCTCCTCCTCCTCCTCCTCCTCCTCCTCCTCCTCCTCCTCCTCCTCCTCCTCCTCCTCCTCCTTCCTCCTCTCTTTCCTTCTCCTACCCCAACCTTTCCTCCAACTCAGTCTTCCCCTCCTCCTCCCTCATCCTTCTGGTTTCCGCCCTCTTGCGACCCCCCTCGGCCTCCCTTCCCATCTCCTCCTCGTTTTCCTCCCCCTGCTACCTGATGCGAATCGTCCTCCAGCATATCTTCCCCCCTACCCCCCTCCTGGAGGTCTCCTTTGTTCTCTTTGGCAATCAGATCCTCCCCTCTTCCCCTGGCTCCTCTCAATGCGGAGGAAGGGGGAGATGCAGACTGGCTTCAAAAGAGGGGCCCCCGCCCCGCCTTTTCCTTACACAAGGCAAACCAGAAAGGCTGCAGCCACAACGCGCACGTCACACAAGCTACGCATATGCCGCATAGTCATGCTACCCGAGAAGGGAACGTGGGGTCCAACAGGACCCTCTGAACAACAGGAGTAACTGGGGTAGGGAGGAGGGAGCATGTAGGTATATGTCCTGTGCCATAAGAGGCCGGGATGCCCGACACATACAGCAGTGCGATAACTCGACCCGAAATGGGTTGCTTCATAAGCAGGGTGTTCTGCTTCGTCTGGGCATCGAGCCGATGGGCTGCCCTGCTCGGAGTTGGAGGGAGGCAAACACTGCGGCACGGCAGCCCTCCGCGCTGCGCTGGCCAACCTGAAAGAGTTCATACTCGCTGGCGCAATGTATGCATAACCTGACTGGCGGGCAACAATTGAAACGCTGGTTGTCTGACGAACTGGCCACGAGTCCAACAACTTGGCCCGTAGTGTGGGCGGTCTGCCCGAGAGCACTGCTGTCGACAACCTGAGCTCGATGTAGGTGCCGTCTGCGCTGTGGAGATCAAAGAAGGCAACGATGCATTCAGCCTCACCGCTAAATGAAGTCTCTAAATTTCAGCGGCAAGACCAGTTCATTCGCTCCACGGCGGCGGGTCGAGGATGCCGCAATCAGTGTCGGCAAGCAAACTTGAAACAGCAAAATGTGATCGGAGTATCCGAGCACGGAAGCAGCAAACATGTAGGTGGATCCTGAAAGCGAGCACGAATCATTTATAACCAACATGTGGGAACATGTTGTGAAGTCTTGAAACCATTTGAAATGCGTCCGCTGCCCTTTGAAATCGATAGTGGGATCGACCGAGTGAGGTCGAAAGCGAGGACGATAGCGACATGACACTGCAGCGCTACATCGTGATCACGCGTCGTCGCTAACTCGAGGGCGCGTCAGCAGCATCGTCATGATCACACCCACCAAATTCACCAGCAGTTGGTCCTTTCCCCCCCACCCCGAAGCCTCCTCATCACCCGAAGGGTGGTCGCATAGGCAAACTTTAAGTGCCAGCCGACCTTGATGTCAGAAATTTGTCCTGCATGGATGAAGGGATGTACACGTCGTTCATTTCTAATCGTGCTCATTTCTAAGTGTGCCTGTTTCCAATTGTTCCTGGCCCCCTAGTGGCCAGGACGAGGCCCAGGATAGAACAATTAGAAATGAAAGGATCTTGGCCCCCCCAAGAATCAAAGAGCCTTCGAAGAATTAGGGATGAACAGTGTGTAACCCTCGGCCTGCCGCGGAAGCTCTCTGCTCTTCGTGAGGGGGATGGCCCTGGGCACCACGGGGGGGTCGCCAGAGCTGCAGGCGGGCAGAAAGGGCCCGCTGGCCCCAAGTGCACCCCCTGTCTCCTTCGCCGTCGTCGTCGCCGTCGTCGTCGTCGTCGTCGTCATCGACGTCATTGTCGTCGTCGCCTTCGTCGTCGTGGTCTTCGTCGTCGCCGTCATAGTCGTCGTCCGTCGTCGTCGTCGTCGCCGCCGCCGCCGCCACCGCTGCCGACATCGTCGTCGTCGCCGTCGTCGTCATCGCCGCCGTCGCTGCCGCCGTTGTCGTCGTCGTCGTCGCCGCCGCCGCCGACGTCGGCGTCGCTGTCGTCGCCGCCGCCGTCGTCGTCTTCGTCGTCGTCGTCGTCGCCATTGGCCGTCGCCGTCGTCATCGCCGTCGTCGTCGTCGTCGGCGTTATCTCCTTCGATTCTCCACCTCTCCCGTGCTCTCCGCTCCCCCATGCACGTGCTTCGCCTCCCCCATCCTCCTCCTCCTCCTCCTCCACCACCTCCTTCTTCTCCTCCTCCTTCTCCTCCTCCTCATCCTCCTTATCCTCCTCCTCCGCCTCCTCCTCCTCCCTCCTCTTCCTCTCCCCTCCTTCTCCTCCTCCTCCTCCTCCACCATCCTGATTCCTCCCCACCTCCTCTCCTCCTTCATCCTTGAGGCAGGACAGAGGGCACGAGCCCGCCTTGGCCCCCTTGCGCACGTGCCGGCGCAGCGGCCTCACGAAGTGCTTGATGCCGAGGCGCAGGCTGGTCAATCCTCGGGGGGCGAAACGGGAGACAAGCCAGACGAACGCACGAATTCGAACAAGAAAAAACGGCATATCCATAAACAGCTGGCGCTCTTCGAAAAGTGTTGAGCACCTTAGACGCACTCCCCCTGACTCGTCTTCTGAGATCTCTCCCAACCTGCCCTGGGCTGTTTCAATGTGGCTGATATGCGTTGCTCTGGTCTGACACACTCTTCTCCCTCTGCACTGCATTGCTCTCTTTTCGTCTGCTCTTCTCTGCCTCACTCCGTTCCACACTCTCCACGGGCATCAACTCCCGGAGACCACCGAAATAATGGAAAGTCGAACGCAGAGGCAACCCTCCGCAAAAGCACACACGAAACCTCTTCACGGCTCCACCGACAAAGTGCAAAAGCGAGCGGGTATCCGCACCCTGCCTCACCTTAAGACTGTGCAAGACCAGAGTCCCAGATTCGAGCTTTGAATATGGCGAGGTGGGCACCGCAGTGCTTACTCCGGCTGCACGCGTGGCGATCCTCCCTGGGCTGTAGACGTGCCCTGTCCCAAGCAATTTCCTCCGTAAAGAGCTGGGCTGCGCAGTAAAGGCGAAGACAAGGACGCTAAGTCCTGGCATGAGGGAGGAGGCGGGAGAGGAGAAGGACTCCATCGGAAGGACGCGAGGATGCCATAGAAGTTATACATGGGCGTCGCACGAACTCTGGTCACGCGTGCAGTCTGGCTGCTTTGGATGCTGGATCGAAGGCGTCGGCGGGAGGAAAAGGAGCTCGAACGCTCCATCGAGTCCTCCGGCGCCAGCGCAGGGGAAGATCACGTGGCCACCCTGAGCTAGGACCTTGACGGCGCGGGCCAACAACAGGCGGGCACAATAGCTGGCACCCGTACACTCCAACTCCTAACCCGCTTCCTCCTCAGCCGCAGCACCATGAAACGCCCCTAACGAAGATTCAGAAACGCGCGTTCTCGTTTTTTTTCCATTGTTTTTTTGTTTATCAAGCGCTGCGCGCTGCACTTTGGAAAGACCGAGCATTGCCGAAATGGGGCGGGGCCGCCATGCGAACTTTGCCACTGGGGCCTTCGGTGCAGCTCCCTATGGGGCCGCGAGACGTGTGAAGGGTGCGCCCAAATGGGGCGGGGCCGCCATGCGAACTTTGCCGCTGAGGCCTTCAGTGGAGCTCCCTATGTAGCCACGAGGCGTGTGAGTTGTGCGCCGAAATGGGGCGGGACCGCCATCCGAACTTTTGCCACTGGGGCCTTCGGTGGAGCTCCATATGGAGCCACGAAGCGTGTGAGGGGTGCGCCGAGATGGGGCGGGGCCGCCGTGCGAACTTTGCCTCTGGGGCCTCCGGTGGAGCTCCTTGTGGGGCCACGAAACGTGTGAGGGGTGCGCCGATGTGGGGCGGGGCCGCCATGTGAACTTTTCCATTGGAGCCTTGAGTGGGGCTCCCTATCGGGCCACGAAACATGTGAGGGATGCGCCCACATGGGGCGGGGCCGCCATGCGAACTTTGCCAATGGGGCCTTCGGTGGAGCCCCCATGGAGCCACGAAACGTGTGAGGGGTGCGCCGAAATGGGGCGGGGCCGCCATGCGAACTTTGCCGCTGGGGCCTTCGGTTGAGCTCCCTATGGAGCCATGAAGCGTGTGAGGGGTGCGCCGAGACGGGGCGGGGCCGCCATGCGAACTTTGCCGCTGAGATTTTCTGTGGAGCTCCCTATGGAGCCACGAGGCGTGTGAGGGGTGCGCCGATGTGGGGCGGGGCCGCCATGCGAACTTTGCCGCTGAGGCCTTCGGTGGAGCTCCCTATAGGGCCACGAAACGTGTGAGGGGTGCGCCGAGATGGGGCGGGGCCGCCGTGCGAACTCTGCCTCTGGGGCCTCCGGTGGAGCTCCCTATGGAGCCACGAGGCGTGTGAGGGGTGCGCCGAACTGGGGCGGGACCGCCATGCGAACTTTGCCACTGGGGCCTTCGGTGGAGCTCCCTGTGGGGCCACGGAACGTGTGAGGGGTATGCCAGAGAAAATACATGCGGAGGGCAGAGGCAAGGGAGGAGGGGGAGGAAGGAGGCGGGAGGAGGAGAACGCAGGGCGCCGTCTCAACACGAGGACCCCACACGACAGGATGATTAGGAAAAGGACAGCAAAGCATGCAGCATTACCCCGGGGAACATATAACCTATCGAACTGCTCCTGCCCTGGTCCCCGTCCCCGCGGGGCAATAACGACGCATACCTCTGCTGCTCTTCATCCTCCTGCCTCTCCTCATGCCTAATCTTAAGTCGGGCAGATCCCCGTAAAGGCGGATTTTGGACGAGAGAAACCTTACAAGGATTCAACAATTGCTAAAACACATACTTTAAACATTGCCCCCAGATGTTTTCTTATTGTTCTTCAAATGCTTGAAAATTCCTCCTGTGCCCGACTTAAGCCGAATCTCTGTTTCCCGAACGTGAAGAGGGGCGAAGAGGTCTGGAATTGCTCCTCAATCGTGTACAATGCTCTGGATATCCTTACCCGGGTCAATCCAGACCCCGGTTAATCAGGCCTTGCAGAATCCTGCAAGATCCTGCAAACTCCTGTTCCAAAGCCCGGGTCACTGCGAAGGATCCTGCAAGATCCTGCAGGATCCGGCACCTACGCCCGGGTCCATGCGACGCCGGCCCTGCAGGATCCTGCAGGATCGGGCACGCTGGCTGACCCCCGCTTGTATCGACCCCCGTCTCAAGGCCCCCGAAGATGTTCGCCGGCCCCGCTGCCACAGGGGCCGGGAAAGTGTGGCTTCGTCCTCCTCCTCGGCTGTCTCGCACCCCAACCCCCACCCCTTATCTATCCTCGCACGCCGCTCCCTCCCGCCCCCCTCTCCAGTTCACCCTGCTCCTCCTCCTCCTTCTCCTACCTATCCTGCTCCCCTGCGTCCTCGCCCTCCTCCTCCTCCCAACCACCAGCACCTGGGCCCAAGAGGGCCGCGCATATCTAGCCAAAATAGGAGGACGAACAGGTCACTGCCAGGGCTCAAGACGAGCTCAGCCGGTCGTACTCAGAAAAGGCACATGCCAAGTCGCACGCATTCTCAGGACCGAATTCGCACAGGTACAGACGCACAGAGACACACACACACAACGTTTTGGCGGCCGCGGCCTTGGGCGCAGCGTCGAGGCGGAGTACGGTCGAACACACACACACACACACTCAAACAAGCACAAGCACCTTTGCTACAAGGGCACATGTCACGCACGTGCGCTGTGGGCAAACGACGCCAGTCTCAAGACTATGGTTCTCACTCCTAGAAAATCAGGTGCGACCAGGCACGCATCAAAAGGGCCCAGCCCAAGACAAACACAGGAGCAGCAAACTGAAGAACCTGGAAAACAAGCACACAGGTAAAATGCACGAGCCGCACCTGACGACTGAACCAGTCGAACAAAAGATGAAGTGGCGGAACTATCCATGCGCGTCTGGCCAAAGGCAAGACATCCGAACCGTTGCCAAGGAAAAAAGGCACACGTATCTGTCCCAGACATGAATGCCTAGTCGACTCTCGAAATACGTGCCGCACCACGTTGTGTACACTAAGCAGAGTCGCCCAGAATGGAATGTGGCAAAGCAAGATCTATTGCATGCCAGTCGTTTGACCCGCATCAAATTGTGCGATCGGAAATCCCAAGATAAGGATTTAAGACGGGTCGCGGGGCCAAGGAGGCCCAACAGCAACAAAACAACTGAAGGTCCCGAACGTTTGGCCTCTGTGGGCTGCGTCTGGGGCCTCAGGTGGGCAGCGTAGTGGAGCCTCTGTTGGCGCGCTTGGGGCCTCCACGGGCTGAATTGGAAGCCTCGGCAGGCAGCGTGGCGGAGCCTTCCTGGGCGCCGTTAGGGCCTCTGCGGGCGTGATTGGGGCCTGTGCGGGCTGTGTCGGGGGCCTCAGCGGGCAGCGGGGCCTCCGTGGGCGCGCTGGGGGCCTCTGTGGGCTGCGCCTAGGGCCCC
>CAUYUJ010016682.1:301264-351264 GCA_963575745.1 Prorocentrum cordatum | reverse complement strand
CCCCACCTCCTCATCATCATCATCATCATCTGCCCTTTATCCCCCATCCATCCCCCCAAGTCCCCCGCCGCGCTTCTTTTTCCTCAGGGCTGGGAACGGACGACGAGGAAACGAAAGGGAATGAAACGGGACAGATGGAGTGAAACTGCAACGCTAAGCTACCATATCCGCGGGCCCCCTTGCGGAAGCAACCAGGCCGCGAAACGGGAGCCCCCACAAAAAGGCCGCATCGGGGTAGCCGACCCTTCGCTCTTTCAATGTAGCCATTCTTTGCCCACCCCTTCCCCTCCCCATCCCCGCCCCTTGCGCGCCGCGCGGAATATCCACGAGCGACGGATCGCCGCAACGTGCATGCGAACACCGCGGCGCGGCCGCCGAACCGAAAGGGATGCCGCGCCCTGCCAGTGCCACAACCGTTTGCGAGCGCCCCCACTACAGCATGCCGCGCACACGCGCCCCGCGCAAACCGCCCACCAATCCGCCCCTATTCGTCGCTATCGGCCGCTGAACGCCAAGAAAGAAAACTTCTCCGACTTTTTAAGGCTTCCATGCAAGCAGACGTAACACTATTGAAGGAAAACGCCTGGTCCGAAGAAGCAGCCCCAATCAGACTGCCACGGAACAGCCGCTCACGCTTCCCAATCCGAAAAATTTGGGAGATGCCTGTCCACCCCCGCCCTTTGGCCCAAGACTCGACCTCGGCGGCATCGGACCACATCGGCGGGGCATGTTGGAGCAGCCACTTTGGAGCAACACCGCTGTCACCACTGACAATTGCCACCGTCGAAATCACCCCGAGCGAGGCGCCCTCGAAAGGTCTGTAGCACAACCGCCCTGCGGCCTGTGCGGCCAAGGCTTGCACGCGCTTGACGTGCTGCCCAGGGCCCTCCGAGTCCTTTACCTTCTGCCACCGAAGGAAGATCTTGGAGCCCTGCAGGTTGAAGAACGTGCCGCCGGGGAGCGGGGCGGCCAGGAACGCCGCCTCTGCCGTGCTCTTGATGACCCGCACTGCCGTGACTCCCGTCATCATCATCATCAGCAGCAGCAGCAGCGCGCACTACGCAAGGTGTCTTTATCTTCGGGCCCCACACGGCCAAGCGCCTCACCGCCTGCACTCCCGGGGGGGGGCCGCCGGAACCCCGCCGCTTGAGCGCCCGGCCGCGCGGCTTCGGCGCTGCCTTCTTCAAGCGTTTCTTGGCGACTCCGCGCCCGCGGCCGCCGCGAGAGGGAGCGCCGGCGCTCGCTGCCATCGCTGAGACGAGCGCCGGCGCCGGTGCCTCCTCCTCCCCCCCTCCTCCTCCTCCCCCTCCTCCTCCTCCTCCTCATCCCCCTCCTGTTGCTCCTCCTCCTCCTGCTCCTCCTCCTCCTCCTCTTCCCCCCCCTCCTCCTCCTATTCCTCCTCCTCTAATTCACCCTCCCTCCTCTTCCGCCCCCTCTCGTTCCTACTCCTCATATTCCTCCCCCTCATCCTCCCCGTTCCGTCTCCCCCACCTCCTCCTCCTCATCATCATCTGCCCTTTCTCCCCCTCCATCCCCCCCAAGTCCCCCGCCGCGCTTCTTTTTCCTCGGGGCTGGGAACGGACGACGAGGAAACGAAAGGGAATGAAACAGGACAGATGGAGTGAAACTGCAACGCTAAGCTACCACATCCGCGGGCCCCCTTGCGGAAGCAACCAGGCCGCGAAACGGAAGCCCCCACAAAAAGGCCGCATCGGGGTAGCTGACCCTTCGCTCTTTCAATGTAGCCATTCTTTGCCCACCCCTTCCCCTCCCCATCCCCGCCCCTTGCGCGCCGCGCGGAATATCCACGGGCAACGGATCGCCGCAACGTGCATGCGAACGCCGCGGTGCGGCCGCCGAACCGAAAGGGATGCCGCGCCCTGCCAGTGCCACAACCGTTTGCGAGCGCCCCCGCTACAGCATGCCGCGCACACGCGCCCCGCGCGAACCGCCCACCAATCCGCCCCTATTCGTCGCTATCGGCCGCTGAACGCCAAGAAAGAAAACTTCTCCGACTTTTCAAAGCTTCCATGCAAGCAGACGCAACACTATTGAAGGAAAACGCCTGGTCCGAAGAAGCAGCCCCAATAAAACTGCCACGGAACAGCCGCTCACGCTTCCCAATCCGAAAAATTTGGGAGATGCCTGTCCACCCCCGCCCTTTGGCCCGAGACTCGACCTCGGTGGCGTCGGACCACATCGGCGGGGCATGTTGGAGCAGCCCCTTTGGAGCAACACCGCTGTCACCACTGACAATTGCCACCGTCGAAATCACCCCGAGCGAGGCGCCCTCGAAAGGTCTGTAGCACAAACGCCCTGCGGCCTGTGCGGCCAAGGCTTGCACGCGCTTGACGTGCTGCCCAGGGCCCCCCGAGTCCTTTACCTTCTGCCACCGAAGGAAGATCTTGGAGCCCTGCAGGTTGAAGAACGTGCCGCCGGGGAGCGGGGCGGCCAGGAACGCCGCCTCTGCCGTGCTCTTGATGACTCGCACTGCCGCGACCTCAGGGCCGTAGCCGATGGCACCGCGCACCTTTATCACCTGCTTGCTGAGTTGCGATCCAAAAACAAATTGAGCAATCGCAAGAGGTTCGCTCTGGATCTTGCCGAGCAAGTCCGCCGCTGCATAGGCGCTGGACGCGGTGACCCGACCAGCGATGGTATTCGCAGTAGGCTCCCCAATCACCTCATCGTTACGGAGCGCGGCAAGGAGCGTCTGGCGAGCAGGAGCCCCAGCTCCTTCAGACACCAGCTGCGCCCGTGCTTGCCGAGGTCCCGAGGAGCCCATCGACCATGACACTGACCAGCTTGTCCGCAGGCAGTGCCGACTTGAAGACCACGAAAGTGATGGGAAAGGGTTTGCCACGCGCTCGGTGCCAGTCGGTGGCGGCCGCATGCTGCTGAGGATCTTGGTGCACCGCCAGGCTCGGCGACCCCATCACCGCGGCTCGGAGGTGGGCGGCCTGCAAGATCTTCGGTTCCCCGTGACAGTCCTTAACCACAAGCTTGAGAGCACCGTTCCCCGTGCTCTCTTGGCTGGACTGCTCGAACTCGTATTCCCTGGGACCACAGCGGCGGGCTTCGCCTGCTTCACCATCTGCGTCAGCTTCCCAATGATCTCGAAATCAGTTCATGCCTGGCCTGCAGCCGCGGCATCATCGCTCATCTTCATCGGGCGCGCCAGCTCCTTGACGAGAGGTGAATCCTTGCGTCGCCTCTTGGGCGGCGGCTTCGCGGGCTCCCGCGGGGCAGCCTTCGGATTCGCAATGTCCCGAACAAGTGAATCAAGCTGCCGTTGCAGTCTGCCAATCACGGACAGGTGCTTCAGTTGACGTTTCTCCCTCGTCACCTCAGCACCACTCCTGCCAGTTCGAATCGCTCCTCCACTCCAGAGAAAATCCGTGTGAAAGTCATAATCAGCCTCGTGCAAAACCGAGGATGTTTTGGAAGAGAAATGAATCTCGGCACATCACGTTCGGCATATTTCGACTTACTCGGGAGACGCAACCCGTCGAGCCCGAAGCCGCCGACGAACAGTCCGACGGCCAGGAGGGAGATGTCTTTCTCGCCTAACCTGCCAGTGTACGCTGAAGGAAGTCACCTGACTCTGGAGGGCGCTCGCTGGGAAGAGGAAGATGGGTGAGTAGTGGGTGTGCTGTTGGATGCGGGGGGGTCAAGTATAATGGCATGAGTCGCTCATTTCGGGAACGGACCTCGTTGGACATTGCGTAACGCATTGGGGAATTAGTGCTTGGGCGTGTGAAAACGGGGTGTGGCGTTGGAAACGGAAAGCATTGATTAGAACAATATGTTCAAGTTCGTCTTGGGGAAGGAGCCTGTTGAATTTTGGGTGTGGTGCTGGAGACGGAAGCTGTTGAGTGCTGGGCGTGTTGGAAACGGAAGAGGGTTTAGTAAACTTGGATTTAGACATTCATCTTGGGCTGGGGCTCGTTGGATATAAGATATGGTGTCGGTACCGAAGGCGGATGAGTACCGGGTGTGGTGTCGGAAGCAGAGGGAATCGAGTAGAAGGGCATTTCCGAAGTCATTTTGGGAAAGGGAGCTCGTTGAATATTGGGTGTGGCGTTGGAGAAAAAAGGTTGGTGACAACCGGGTGGCGTGTTGGAAACGAAGGGAGTTGAGTATCATGAGCGTTCCAAGTTCATGTTTGGAAGGAAACCACTTGAGTATTGGGTGTGGCATTGAAGAGGAAACCATTGAGTACTGGGTGTTGCATTCAGGGCTGAAAGAGTTGACTATATTGAAAATTTGAAGTTCATCTTGGGGAAGGAGCCGGCTGAATATTGGGTTTGGCATTGGAGATGGAGGCTGTTAAGTACTGGGTGTCCTGTTGTGGACGGAGGGTGGGTGTAGACCTGAAGGGAACTTTCAGACTCACATTTGGGAGGGGACCTGTTTCTGCGGCTGGTGGAAGCGACTGCACTTGCAAGGGGCGAACACGGCTCCGAACTTGAACCAAACATTTCTTCAACAAAAGAGATTCGAAATTGACAATGGAAATCGGGAGAGCACTGTATAATTCCAGAGCTATCTACGATGCACACAAGAAAGGGGCCATGGTGCGTGTTGGTGTTATATTGAATGTGTTATATCACCACACGGCCACTATATGAATCGACGTGTGTGTATATATATACATGTATATACATGATGCACACAACGGGGGCCACGGGGCGTGCTGGAGGCTATATATACTGTACACTACAACCAAAATGTGTAACGCATATAAGGAGCACGCTCGCGCTACGCGCGTGCTTAGCGTCTAGCAAACCCATGCCCGTGACAAACAATAACGTATTCGGAGACATTCGCGTCGACGGAAAACACAACACAACATCTTCAGAGGGAACAACGTCTTCGGGGGGATAGCGTTTCCGTGGGGAATCGCATCTGCGGGGGGGATAGTGTCTTTACGGGGAATAGCGTCTTCACCAAACATAGCGTCTTCATGAGGAATAGCGTCTTCGCGCGGAATCGCGTCTTCACCGGGAATAGCATCTTCGCAAAAAGGATAGCGCACCCGCGGGAAATAGCATCTGCGGGGGGATAGCATCTTCTCGAATAGTAGCACCTTCACCAGCCATAGCGTCATCACCGGAAATAGCGTCTTTGCAGGGGATAGAACTTCGAGAGAAAAGCATCTTCGGAGGGGATAGCGTCTTCACGGGGATAAGCGCCTTCACCAGGCATAGCGTCTTCATAGGGCACTGCGTCTTCGCAGGGGATCACGCTTCCGCGGCAAATAACATCTTCAGGGGCGTTGCGTCTACACGGGAAATAGCGTCTTCAAGCGCGTTTGCGTCTTCGGGCGCATGTGCATTTTCAACCAGGAAAACGTCTTCAAGAGCATTTGCGTCTGCACCGTCTGGTTGGGCAATTGCGTCTTCAATTAAGATAGCGTCTTCGCCCGTCTTTTCCGCCCGCGGCCACTTGCGTCTTCGAATCGTGTCTTCGTCTTCGGCCAAGCCCGGACACCCCGGTTGCCCTACAAATATACTACTACTACTACTACTACTACTACTACCACTACTACTACTACTACTACTACTACTACTACTACTACTACTACGACGACCACTATTACTACTACTACTACTACTACTACTACTACTACTACTACTACTACAACTACCACTACTACTACTACTACTAATCCTACTACTACTCCCACTACTACCACTAGTACTACTACGACTACGACGACTACTACTACTACTACTACCACTACTACTACTACTACCACTATTACTACTACCACTACGACTACTACTACTACTACTACTACTACTACTGCTACGACTACTACTACGACTACTACTACTACTACTACTACTACGACTACTGCTAGTACTACTACGACTACTACTACTACTACTACTACTACTACTACTAGTACTACTACTACTACTACTGCTACTACTACTACTACTACTACGAATACTACTCCTACCTCTACCACTACTACTACTACTACTACTACTACTACTACTACAACTACTACTACTACTACTACTACTACTACTACTACTGCTACTACTACCGCTACTACTACTACTGCTACTACTACTCGTACTACTACTACTACTACTACTACTACCACCACTACTACTACTACTACTACTACTACTACTACTACTACTACTACTACTACGACTACTACGACTACGACTACTACACTACTACTACTACTACTACTACTACTACTACTACTGCTACTACTACTACTACTACTACTACTACTACTACTACTACGACTACTACTACTACTACTACTACTACTACTACGACTACTACTACTACTACTACTACTACTACTACTACTACGACTATGACTACGACTACGACTACGACTACTACTACTACCACCACTACTACTACTACTACTACTACTACTACGACTCACACTACTACTACTACTACTCCTACTACTACTACTACTCCTACTACTACTACGACTAACACGACTACTACTATGAACTACTGCTGCTGCTGCTACTACTACTACTACTACTACTACTACTACTACTACTACTACCCCTACTACGACTACTACTACTACTACTACTACTACTACTACTACTACTACTACTACTACTACTACTACTACTACTACGACTACTACTACTACTACTACTACTACTACTACTGGTGAATTCGGCGATTCCCGGTGCTACTGGGGAATGGCCGAATTCACAAGTTTATGGACCAGTTCACCCGGGTATGAATCAGAACGCAGCAGAGGATTCCTGATCGCCTGCGCTTCGCCGGTGCTGCTTTGCCAGTGCCACCGCGCCTTCTTCGCGCAGAGCTCTCCCCCCATCTGCTCCAGCTTCGGCGGCATGCTGTCCGCGATGCCGTAGCAGCGTTTCCTGGCCAATGCGCTGACCCAATCCAGCCTCTCAGTACCCAGCCGAATCTCGGGCCACGGTATGATCGCAGCGCGCTCGGTTGAATCATGCTGACAAACACGGGTGTTCTCAATGCTGGGAACGTTCTGTTTCAATTGTTTTTCTCCGTCTCCCCACAAACATGATTGAACATTTGCCTGGCGAAGGACCCAACCATACGCAGTTGTGAACACCGCAATTGTGAATATATTATTCGGTGGCGCTCCCTATGGGGTCACGAACCGTATGAGGTGTGTGCCGAATTGTGCGATAGGGTACACAACACGAACGACAACGATAGGTCTCAGTATGAAAGTTTGGGTGCGGGTGAGTCTAAGCGCGAGCGAGTCTGATTCTGAATGGATATGCGTGCAATTGATTTTATTGCATGACTGCGAGCATGGAGTCGCCGAGTGTAAATGCATACGACTGTGAATGTTTTGGGTCTGCCTGACTCTGAGAACAAGTGACACTGAGCGTCGCCTCCGCAAGGGGCTTTCCTGGGAACCCCGACGGCAGCGCCCGCGTGCCGCGACGCCCATGTCGGTACGCCCCACACGAGGATCGCGCCCGCTTCCTCCCCGATTTGTCCTTCTTTGCCGGCGAACTCCAAAGTTCAAGGCTGCGGGCGCCGCGCTACGCGCAGGTCGGACGTCGACGACGGACGACGACGACGAAGAAGTCGGCCCTAGGGAAGCTGTCGGGACCACCAGTTCCCTATGGGGCCACGAAATGTGTGAGAGGTGTGCCGAATTGGGTGTGCAGGACGCATGCGGCCGGCGGCACTGGGGCTTGGGCATGCGGGGCGCATGCGGCCGGCGGCACTGGGGCCTTCGGTGGAGCTCCCTATGGGGCCACGAAACGTGTGAGGGGTGTGCCGAATTGGGTGTGCGGGACGCATGCGGCCGGCGGCACTGGGGCCTTCGGTGGAGATCCCTATGGGGCCACGAAGCGCATGAGGGGTGTGCCGAATTCGATGTGCGGGAGGCATGCGGCTGGCGGCACTGGGGCCTTCGGTGGAGCTCCCTATGGGGCCACGAAACGTGTGAGGGGTGTGCAAAATTATGTGTGCGGGACGCATGCGGCCGGCGGCACTGGGGCCTTCGGTGGAACTCCCTATGGGGCCACGAGGAGTGTGAGGGGTGTGCCGAACTGGGTGTGCGGGAGGCATGCGGGCGACAGCACTGGGGCCTTCGGTGGAGCTCCCTATGGGGCCACGAAACGTGTGAGGGGCGTGCCGAACGAATTGGGTGTGCGGGACGCATGCGGCCGGCGGCACTGGGGCCGGGCCTTCGGTGGAGATCCCTATGGGGCCACGAAGCGCATGAGGGGTGTGCCGAATTCGATGTGCGGGACGCATGCGGCCGGCGGCACTGGGGCCTTCGGTGGAGCTCCCTATGGGGCCACGAAACGTGTGAGAGGTGTGCCGAATTGGGTGTGCGGGGCGCAGTCGGCCGGCGGCACTGGGGACTTCGGTAGAGCTCCTTATGGGGCCACGAAACGTGTGAGGGGTGTGCCGAACGAATTGGGTGTGCGGGACGCATGCGGACGGCGGCACTGGGGCCTTCGGTGGAGCTCCCTATTGGGCCACGAAACGTGTGAGGGGGGTGCCGAATTGGGTGTGCGGGACGCATGCGGCTGGCAGCACTGTGGCCTTCGGTGGAGCTCCCCATGGAGCCGCGAAACGTGTGAGGGTGATGGTGATGATGACGGCGATGATGATGACGATAATGGTGATGATGACGGGTGAGCGGAGGAGGGAGGGGGGGAGGAGGAGAAGGAGGGAGGGCGCGGAGACCGTCTCTTCAAAACGAGGACCCACCAACACAGGTTGGTTGGGAACAGTGTAGTTTCACAATGTAGGTTGATTCCTTTTTTCTGATGTTTCGTTTTCCCTGGTTTAATCCTACATCCTTCGCAAGAGAAGACATGTTCAAAATCCGCTGGAACGGGAAACCGTCATGTAAGGCCGCCACAAGATGAAAACCTGTTTCAAGGCCGCCGCAAAGGAAATCCTCTTGCGAGGCCGACACAGCGGCATGCTTTTGCAACGCATTGGGGTCCTGAAGCAAGGCAGCCGCAAGACGATTGGGAAAGCAAGGTCGCCACGAGGAGGAGCGACGACATCGACAAACGAAAACGATTGGTGGAACAATCACGAGTTTACTTGCGTGCTGGTTAGCAAAGTAACTGGGAAAGTGCCCTTTTTCCAAGGCGATGGGAACAGGCCCTGTGGTGAAAAGAGGGAGCGCTCCAGCGTTCCGGAGAGGAAAGCGAGGGCCAGCGCGTGCGTGCGAAAGCCTCCCTCAGAAGTGCGGCGCCACGGCGTCGTAAAGGATGCCGCAGGTGCCGCACACCCACACCCTGGCAACACGAGCGGGGCGTTAGGAGCACTGAGGATTGCGGGGTGGGCGGGGAGTCGAAATGAAATTGACGTTGTTATGCACCTGCTTGTCTTCCTCCTCCTGCTCCTCCACCTCCTCCTCCTCTGAATCTTCTGTTGCTCCCTCATCCTCATCTTCCCCATTTTTTGGCCAGCGTCTGGACATGTGAACGGCTCCTCCTTTTCTTGTTCCTCCTTCTACTCTGTCTCGCGTGTTTCCCGCCCCTTACTATTCACCATACTTCTGCCTGTGCCGTCGCACGGATGCTCCCCCAAACTGCCGACAGCTCTTCACAGCTCCCTACGGCTCTAAGGTGCTCCTACTGCTAGGGCTGCGTATGCCTCTAAACCAAGCAGCCAGAGGCACCGAGAGCTCTAACTGACACGAGCAAGGAACTCATCGAAAACCTACGGTATCTTACTATAGCGCCTCTTTATATCGTAGCAAACATATCTACCGAATATACCCTCACTGGAGGATTCAAGACTTCTACCATTACGTCCTCGAACACCACGGTTTTCACAAACGAAGCCCATTGCACATCTCAAATAGTATTGTTTGATCTGCTTACACGTCACGCTTGTGCCAACTCCTGTGAGCAATCATCCCCCGAGGTGTTCGCAATAGTTATATTTTTCTGACCCCCCATTCAATGTTAAGACCATCCTACTGGTAAAACTGGTTACCTTTCTGAGTGGGCCTGGCCACGGTTCCCTGGTGGTTAAACGGTTAAAACAAATAGAAACAAGGTAACAAGGAGCCCTTTCGACCCCCCAGTCTACTCCTACACATGTGCCCTGCACGTCATGGTCGACGGCCTGTAATCTAGAGACCCCCTCGGAATAGTCCCACCGGAGCACTCTCAAAATGTGTTACGGGCGCCTTGCAGCGCAATAAGCTCCAACAACTGCCAAAACTCCAATCGAATCCGATCAAAGCGGCAGACGTATCAAACTTATGAGGGAGCCGTGCATCATTATTCGACACCTGCTTGAGCTGCCCACAACTGTAGTCGAATCCTTCTACAACTGTGTGCAAGCTTTGATAAAATCCGACCGCACCCGTTCACCCCATGTGATATATTCCAGCAAGAACTGCCGACAACAGACCCAGCGTCGTATTGAAATCCAATACACCTTTCACGGGATCCGACTGAGAAACCGTGCAGGTCACCTTCAATCCTACCAAACCTGACTGCATATATGACACATTGCCACTGCGTTCCCTACAACCGCGAAGGAATGCACGGCTGCTGCCTGCACGTTAGGCAAAATGCGACTAAAAAGTGTGAACAGCATTCTGCGCAATCTGTGTACCGATTCAAAAGACGCCAACACGTGCCCTGGTTCACCGCCGTCCACCTGTTGTAAACACCAGGCAACGATGGTCGAAAATTACGGGTGCCCCCCATACAGATGTAGAACACAAGCTGCTGAAGTTGCCTGTATCCCTCGAGTAAACCAATTCAAGCTCATTACATTCTGGATGAAACTATAGGGGGGCGACACCTCATATCGAATCCTACAAGCTTCCTCCGAGGCTCCCGCGCAATACCACCAAATATTCGCGCAACGCTGACATAACTTTATTAGCAGCGCCTACAACCCCAAACGGTTCCGACCACAATTGCGTACCGGCGTGAAGTTCGAACAAACGTCTAACGGCGCGCGACAACTACAGCTCCAAAAGGAGCCGGCAATCCTATCCGGACGCGTCGTCCCACTGAGGTCCCCTGCAATTCTAATCGGGTCCTCGTAGACCGCATGCACTTTTCATGCGCTCCTATTGCAAGTGCCCTCAGCGCGAGTGTACAGATACTAGATCTGACGACCATCCTGAAGCAATCGTGTCAGAGACCTGGGCAGCCTTGATGTAATTGCCATCGAGTTCGCTAAATGTTTGATATCATGATGCTGGAGCCCCCATGCAATCATAATGTGGTCCTTCTGGATATCCCTAAATGTAATCCTCATGCGATCATACTCGAGCTGCGCCAAAAAATCACGGGATGCTGGCAGAAGTGCAACAAACTCGGGTCGAATCCTGCCAGCGCTGCCTAAAAGGCCCAGGGGGACCCTTAGGCACCGTCGGGAGATCCTTGCGAGTCCTAAGGGCACAAAAAGACAAGCATAGGATCCCACGTAATCCTCGGACATCGCTCGAACTGCTGAGGCTTCCTGGGGGAAGCCCGCCCTACTCCTCTTCCTCATCGCGGAGGGCGAGAAAGAAAGGGAGAGAGAGAGAGAGAGAGAGAGAGACTCTCCGCCGCGCCAGGTGTTTTGTTAGTTTGCTGTTTGTTTGTTGTATTGGGGTGGGGCGGATGAGGAGCAGGCAAGGACGGGGAAGGAAGAGGAGGAGGGGAGAGCGTCGAGGGGTGCAAGATTGATTGATTGATTTCCTCTGCGTGGGACATGTTTTCCATACCCCCTCCCGCAACAAAAAAGTCCAACCCGAACCGTGTGTGTTGTTTTTTTCGTGTGCGTGTGTAGTTGAAGGATGTGCGAAACTGCCCCCGCCCCAAAAAAATGCACGCCACCCCGCCCCGTGTTTTTTTTTTTTGGAACCACACACACACGAAGATGAGTAGAGCAGGAGGAACTGGAATGGGAGAAAAGGAAAAAAGGAGGAGGCGGCAGAGGAGGAGGAGGAGAAGGAGGAGAAGGAAGAGGAGGACGAGGAGATACACGCGCATGCGCGCACTACGTTTGTAAGTCTCGCCCACCTCCGAATCCCCCTATCCAGGGTTATATGCTCGTTCTGCGAACCTTCCTGGAGCCACTCGCTCCACTCTTGCGTCGATCTGCGTCGAACGTCCGTCGGCTTGAGCCGAACTCGAGTCGAACTTGAGTCGAGCTAGAGTCAAACTGAAGTGGAGATAGATCCGAACTAGGGTCAGCCAAATCCGCTAGGTGTCCCAAACGAACTAAGTCAAACAAAACGAACGTTTAAGGTTGGGGTGGGGGACGACCCTCAAGCAGGGGCGCCACGAGAAAACCACGACGGGCGTGTTCGCAAAGCTCTCGCCACGCGTCGTGGCTCCCAGAACACACGCGGTTCGACTCAGCTCAACAGCGCCGCGGGAAGAGGAGGATCGAGAGCTCCTATCGCGATGCATCCATGACGGCCTTTCGGGCGAAGCCCGAATTTGTCTCTCGCGAGGTAAACTGACTGAACTGAACTGGCTGGTCACACCCGTCAGCCAATGGTTTTTTTCTCGGCCGCCGAGGGCGCAATCCATGGCGCAACCGATCGGAGACGGTCTCATTCTCGGCCGCTGGGGGCGCAACCTATGGCGCAACCGATAGGAGACGGTTTCATTCTCGGCAGCCGGGAGCGCAACCTATGGCGCAACCGATCGGATACGGCCTTCTTCTCGGCCGCGGAAGGCGCGACATGTGGCGCAGCCGGTAGGATACGGCTTTACTTTCGGCCGCCGAAAGCGCCACCTAGCGCTCAACCGATCGGAGACGGCTTCTCGGCCGCCGAGGGCGCAAGCTATAACACAACCGATCGGATACGGCCTTCTTCTCGGCAGCCGAGGGCGCAACCTATAACGCAACCGATAGGAGACGGATTTCTTCTCGGCCGCCGAGGGCCCGACACATGGCGCAACCGATAGAAGGCGGTTTCTTCACGGCCGCCGAGGGCGCAACCTATGGTGCAACCGGTAGGAGACGGTGTTTTTTGGGCCACCGCGGGCGCAACCTATGGCGCAACCGATATGACACGGTTTTCTTCTCAGCTGCCGAGGGCGCACTCATGGCGCAACGGATAGGAGACGGTTTTATCCTCGACCGCCAAGATCTCAACCTATGTCGCACCCGATCGGAGGCGGTTTTCTCCTCGGCCGCAGAGGACAACACCTATGACGCAACCGATAAGAAATGGTTTTACTCTCGGCCCCCGAGGGCGCAACATATAGCGCAACCGAATATAAAGGACGGTTTTATTCTCGACCACCGATGGCGCAACCCATGGCGCAACCGGTAGGAGACGGTTTTCTTCTCAGCCGCCGGGGGCGCATCCTATGGCGCAACCGATAGGAGACGGTGTCATTCTCGGCCGCTGGGGGCGCAATCTATGCTATGGCGCAACCGATCGGAGACGGCTTTCTTCTCCGCCGCGGAAGGCGCAACTTTTGGCGCAAACGATGGGAGATGGTTTCATTCTCGGCCGCCGGGGGCGCATCCTATGGCGCAACCGATGGGAGACGGTTTGATTCTCGGCCGCCGAGGGCGCAATCTATGGCGCAACCGATAAGGGACGGCTGCATTCTCGGCCGCCGAGGGCGCAACCTATGGCGCAACCTATGGCGCAACCCCAGTGCCAGGAGAAGGAGAAAGAGCAGGGGGAGGAAGAGGAGAAATGAGGACGAGGTCTTAGACGAGGGCGACGAGGACGATCTGGAGCAGGAGGAAGACGACAAGAATGAGGAGGAGGAGGGCGAGGAGGAGGAAGACGACGAGGATCAGGATGGGGAGAGGGACGGGGAGGAATACGACTTGTACGAGGACGAAGTGTGGGCATTCGAATGCGTGCGGGGCTACGCCCGATTTATGCTCGCCGCTTGGGCTGGCGGTGGGGCCCGATCGGCGAGCTGTCGTGCGATATGTATTGAAGGCGTGGGATTTTGATGGAAGGGGGAGGAGGAAGAAGAAGATAATGATGAGGAGCCAGCGGTTGCCAGACGTGATCCTGGCCCAAGGTGCCCCCACCTTTTCACGCCATGCTGGGCTCCCAGGGGTCCTGCGGGCCCTGAGACGGGCGCTCTGGAAGCTATCTGGGCCTCCCAGGGAACGCCGGGGCCACTGTCGCCAGGGCCATCTCTTTCAACACCCGAATGAGGAGCCTCTCGGGGCCGCCGTCGCAGCCGGAGCCCGACTGGGGGTCCTCGTCCCAGCCGCACTCCTTCTCCTCGTGGTCCGACCGGATGAAGCGGCCCGTGCCCTGCTCTCCCCACTGCGGGCCCCACGAGTTCTTAATCTGCCAATACTTGACCGGCCCGCGGACGGTCTTCTGCTTGACGCCCCAGGCGAAGAGGACCACCGCGTGGTTCACGATGAAGTCCCTGTCGCACGAGTCCTCCGCCATCACGCCCTCCTTGTAGTCGAACCAGCCATCGCCAGCGGCCACCGCGACGTACAGCGGGCCGTTGGTCATCAGCTCCCGCACGATCGCGTCCTCCTTGTTCTCGGGCAGCTTCGTCCACCCGGTGAGGCCAATGGCGCGGCCAGCCATGTTCGACGCGCTGCGGTGCGTCTCGCTGCCGTCAGCGCCGATGATACCCTTGGTGGCCACTTCGGTGGACACCTTCAGCGACGCAGGGCACTCTGCCTTCTGGTCGTCGCCCGCCATGGCGCGGTACTCGCCGCGCTGCAGCAGGCCCTTGTTGAACACGTACTCGTACGCGAGCTCGGCCGTGGCCCCGTCGCAGCCGCCCTCACCGCCGCAGTGCTTCGGGTTCGGCGTGCACGCGATGAGCTGGTTGGCCGACCACACGATATTCTTGAGCCCCTTGACCTCCGCCCGGGCCTCCATGGTCAGCCGCGACGCGTGCGCCCAGCAGCTGCCGCAGGTGCCCTCGGGAGCGCGTCATCCAAGAGGCATCAGGCGTTGTTTTTGATTCAGGAGCGACTGGACAAACACTACATGTAACAGATCGAAATGACGCGTGTATCTTGATGGTGCAACCGTTCCGGGGAAATTCGCAGCGTCGAGGTGTGCCGTAACCCGTCAGTTACACGCCGATGTCATACGCCCCTTCTCATGCTGATTTGGTGTGTTGGAGAACGCGTCTATGATTCCGTGTAATTCGGAATCATACCCCCACCGTAGGCTTGGGTCCAGGACAGCATGGATACTGAAAGAGGTCACCAGAAGAGCAAGACGCGATGAATGTTAGACGTCGGCGGAGGTTCGGAGAAACGAACGCGGGGACCACGAGGGTTTCGGATCCCTCTAGAACCCAGATCTGGCCGAAACTGGTGCTCCCATACGCCAGCTCGAGCATTCCGAAGATGATGGAGAGCAACCGACAGTCCGCGACGCCAAATGCAAGACAGGAGAGATGGGCAAAGACCGCACCGGTGATCAAGCGTGCTACCGACCTGCCGCAGAACCTAGCACCTGGAGGAATACTTGAGATACAAGCACGCACAGGGCTGGTGTGGTGTAAGAGAAGAATGTTGAATGGGCCCTGGGACACACAACAAAAATAGACACAAATAACAGGATTCCCCACATTTCCCCATAGTTTCTGGGTTTCTGTCTTCCCCACCACCTCCCGTCTTTTCATATATTTTTGGTGGAAATCGACAATGAATTGTGTCTGTGTTTTTCCTCCTGAAATTTCAGCGTCTTACACTTTCTGTCCTCACGTCCGGAGATCCCGGGGTGGCCTTGGCGGCGGCCAGGCGGTTCCTTGCCCTTGCGCGCACCCCGAAGTGCCCGAGAGCGCCCAGCAGACGAAATCACTGCCAACGGCAAAGCAGCTACAAGGCCAGCTCATGCAGCGATGGGGCACTCAGAGGAGATGGCAAGGGGGGGGAACCTCGGGGCAAATACGTTGGAAACCCTTCCCATGGAACGACAACCCACGGGGCGATCCCCCCCCCCGGGTCAACGAGGGGGTGCGCCACGTGCCGCAGGCCTGCCGCGCGGTACTCCTTGGTTCACTGCCCCTCCAGCATGTCCTGCCCCCCCTCCCCTGCATGCCACACCCATCGAGTGGCTATGATGTTTCTGGGCTTCTGTGTGCCGGAGCCGAGGTACCAAAACGTGCAAAACTCTCCGCCGAGGCTTGGTTGAGAACCAGCCCGGGCAGGAAGAGGAGAGGAGAGCAGGGAGTAAAAGCAGACCAGAGGAATGCAATGGACTGGCTCGTCGTCCTTGGGACGGTGAAGCAGGACAGAGGACATACCAGTCTCATCTCGCAGGGACCTGGGCCACCGCCGCCCCTCTGACGCGGGGCTTCGCCAGGAGAGGCAGCGGACGGGAGGAAGGCTGAGGCTGGAGGGTGGCAAGATGAGGAGCGGCCATGGCTAAGTGGATGACGGAACGTGAATAGGGGAGCAAAAGTGAGATAAACATAAAAACTCGGAGGTCCGCGCGGATTTCTCGGATTGGCGCTGGGCCCCCTCCCTGGCGCGCGGAGCGCGCCAGGGAGGGGGCGGCGGCGCCACCGGCGCCGCCCCTGGCGCGCTCCGCGCGCCAGGGAAGGGGGCCCAGCGCCGATCCGAGAAATCCGCGCGGACCTCCGAGATTTTATGTCTATGCCGCTTTTTGTTCCCCTAGTGAAGAGGAGGAAGGGGAGGGCCAGGAGGGGACGCTGTGGGAGGCGGGGACGGAGGAGCCACACGCGCTGCCGAGAACCGAGGGCCCCGCCGCACGAGGGCCGCAGGAACAGCGCGGAGACGGTCGAGGTGTGGCCCCCGGTATTGTGCGGTGCCTCCTCCGCCTCCTCCGCCTCCTCCTCCTCCTCCTCCTCCTCCCTCCTCCTCCCGCTCTCCTCCTCCTCCTCCTCCTCCTCCTCCTCCTCCTCCTCCTCCTTCTTGCCCGGCGACGGCGAAGCCTCCCCCCCACGCATCGCCCAACATGTTTTTGATTCGCGGGTCCAGAGCGCACCTCTTCCGGTCGAAGCTGAGCGGGCCGCGCGAAGCTTGAATAAACAGAGAGGGGGGGACAGGAGGAGCGCGGCCTCACGGCAAGGCCAGGAGGAGGCGAAGCCTCGGGATCTGGCGGTGCCGAAAACACGCATCGCCCAACATGCGTCCATTTATTTGAGACAAGCCCTTGCGATCGGCTACGGTGATGGCACTGGATAAGGAAGCCTTCGAGAAGGAACCCAGGGTCTGGAAGCCAGTGGAACTCCAATCGTGGATCGGCCATAGATCTCACCGCCGCCCTCATCAGAGAAGGACCCCCCCAGGGGCTGGCGCCTCCTGGGACTGTTCCTTGACGAACACCTCCACCGTAGCGCCTTCCTAGCACAAACGGTTGCCACATCTAAACGAAGATGCTTGTGCTGAGGGCATTTCAAAAACACCCATCCCCCGTGGCTTGAGCAGGGACCGACCGTCCCGGCATTCCTATAGTCCTACCACGCAATGTTCTTAGAACTCAGAAATGTTCTAAGAACAAAGCAATGTTCTTAGAACATAAACCCGATGTGTTAAAACAAGACAGTCCCAACCGGAAAGGTTCTAAGACCACTTCGTGGGAACCACAGAAGGGTCTTAGAACACTGTTTGGTAGGGCTATAGGCGAGCCAGGACGCTTCGCCACTGCTTGAGTGCCCGAGGGCAGTGGCAGGAGGCCGTCGCGCCGGCGCCAGCGGGCAACTTACACGAACCAAGACTGCTTCACGGATCGCGAGAGATGCTCGACTCGTGCCGGGCACATCGGGTGCCCGATGGCGGGGGGGGCAAGAGAAGAGGGGTAAAGAAACGCTCGGCGCCGGCTAACCTGCTGGGCCCGCGGCGGCAGCTGTGGCGCCGCCGTTCAGGGCCCCCGAGATCACCCGTGCCGCAGTCCTCGACCCCCCGCCCCCCGTTGTTGCTCCGGCGTTGCCGTCCGCCTCAGCACATGGGATCTTGGCTGGGCGGCGCCGCTGCGCGGAGCACACCGCGGCACCTCACAGACACC
Source organism: Prorocentrum cordatum (assembly GCA_963575745.1). Classification (NCBI taxonomy): domain Eukaryota; class Dinophyceae; order Prorocentrales; family Prorocentraceae; genus Prorocentrum; species Prorocentrum cordatum. The sequence continues at coordinate 333,332 of CAUYUJ010016682.1, read as the reverse complement.
GCCACGCGGCACGACAGGCGACCAGGTGAGCGGCGGAACACCTCGCACCGCCAGCAGCGCGCGAGGGCCGAACCGCACGGCGCGTGGCCGGCATCACGCTGCTGGCCCCGCCCCTCCCCCAGCCTTGCACGACCGCGCGGCGGGGCCGAAGGACAAGGCGGGGGGGGGCTGGGCCCGACCACCTCGAGCGCCGCCCAGAAGGTTGCAAACAGCTCTTTGCTTCGCGGGTCGAGAGCGCACCTCCTCCGGTCGAAGCTGGGCGGGCCGCGCGGAGCTTGAGCTAACGAGGGGGGGACAGAAGGAGAGCGGCCTCACGAGAGACCCAGACATCCGACGTCTCGATTTTTTCGAGACACGGGCCTCCGACCTCCCGACCACTTCCCCGGGACCGGTTTTTCATCCCGAGTCGTTTTTTGACGGTCCCGAGGCCCGGCGAGGGCCCCGAGAGGCCAAAAACTGCGAAAAACCTTCGTCTCGATTTTTTCGAGACGCCCGATGTCTGGGGAGTTCGAAGAAGGGTGCAAACGGCCCTCCTGCTCGCTGCTGTTGGCCCGGATCGAGGCCAGGTGGCCCCAGGAGAAGTCCTCGGCGGGCGGCGCGCGCGAGCGGGCAGGGGCGAGGGAGGGCGGGCCTCCGAGCGGGCAGGGGGCGCCTTCATGAAGGGGCCCCAGGACACACACATGAGTACACACAAATAAAACTATTCCCCATATTTTCCAATATTTCTATTCCCCATATTTTCCAATATTTCTGGGGTTTTTGTCTTCCCCCCCACTTCCCATATTTTCCCACATTTTCTTGGGAGTCGACGATGAATTGTGTCTGTGTGTTTTTGTTCCCCTCCTGACTTCAGCAAGGGACCGACCACTTCCGACATGACTGCAGCACAAAGAACAAAACGCTTCCGAGAGCAATCGCTTTTTGGTATGTGGCGCAGGGCCCATGAAGTGAGAGGTGACATTCGAGGGGGGAGATTCGTGGCTTGGCCGCCCCGGCACGCAACTCGCAACACGTAGCGTTTCGATACGGTGCTCAACACGTAGACTGAACGCCGGCCGCCCCGGCCCACCAGGACACATTCGCTTAAGTCGGGCCTGTCTCCCTAGAGGAGGAATATTCAAAACTAGTAGAAACAAAATGTGTCGGGACGATTTTGTTTAACTATTGTTAGTCAACCAACGTATTGAGCACGGACGCCTTGAACACGGCACGCGTTACGCTTCAGAGCATGCGTACCACAGCAGCTGAGATTCGGGGCGGCACCGGCCCAGGGGCGGTGGGCACGGCGAGCAGGAAGCGGAGGCCCACCGCCGATGTCCTCGGCGATGGACTCGGCGGTGGACAAACCTCCCTTTAGCAAACCTCCTCGTCGTAATCGTCGTAGTCGTCGTCGTCGTCGGCGGCGGAGGCGGCGGCGGCGGGTTCGCTGCGGGCCCGGCGGACGCGGCATGCCACCGTCACTCGTCGGATGCGCGGGGCGGGACGCCCGGGGAACACCGGCACGCCTTCGGCCCGGCGGCCGCGGCATTCGGCGGTGGACAAACCTCCCTTTAGTAAACCTCCCCTTAGTGAAAACGGCCTGGGACCAAAACCGACGGACCTGGACCCGCAGAAATGACGGCCGCGACGCCCTCTCGCGAAACGAAAACGGCCAATTCGCTGATCGACGTGTCGGGGTAGGAGGTCTGTCAACCTCCGCTGGGCCCCCGAAGCAGCGCGTCCGCACGCTCCTGCGCGGGGCGGGCACTCGGGCCCGCTCCGGCGATGGGTCGGCGACTGGGCGTCGCTGCGTGCCCCTGCTGGGCCCAGGACTGCCAAAAAACGGCTCGGGATGAAGCAGCGATCCCGTTGACGGTGTCCAGGCCTCTGGGGGCCCACGCTGCGAAAAAACACACGACGCTGAGGGCCTGGGTCCACCGTACCACGACGAGCCTTTGACCGTCGGAAAAGCCTGCCTACCAAGCCAGGAGCCAGATGGTCTTTTGAGGCCCCTCCTCCCCTGGCGCTCGGGTGCTGCAGGAGGTGGGTGCCCCTGGCTCACAAAAACCAGCCTCGAACTGCTCCCTTTCCCCAAGATGGGCAAGCCAAAAGCGACGACAAGCTCAGGGCCAAGCCCTCAGAAACTGAGGGGGACTCCTCAAGATCGGTATCGAGGCAAGGCGGTGCCAGACATAGAGATAGGGATATGCTTCAAACTGGTAACTCACGGTGCCCCCAGCATGATGGGCCTGTTTTCCACCACCACCACCACCACCATAAGCTGGATGGGGGAAGGAGGGGGGAAGGAGGAGGAGAAGGAGGAGGAGGAGGAGAAGGAGGAGGACCCCCCCCTCCAACTCATGGTGGTGGTGGTGGACAACATGCCGATGACAGAATCTTCCAAGGAGGCCCCCACGGCCTCCAGAGCACACCTCGCGAGGCCCGGGGGGACCCCAGCAGAACAGCCGTGCGGCGCGCACGGGCGCGCAACGAAACGGCGCCCGCGAGAGCGGCCGCACTCTCTCGGGCGACGCTCCTCCAGGCGCTTGCCCCGGCACGGCGGCAACCTCTGACCACCGGACATTCCGTTATGCACGAGCAGGCACAGCACGCCTATGAACCTCCCGTTGAGGGGCCTGCTTTTCACCACCACCACCACCACCATAATTAAGTTGGAGGGGGGCGGGGGGGGGTCCTCCTCCCCCTCTCCTTCCTCCTCATCCTCCTTATCCTCCGCCTTCTTCCCCCCTCCAACCTATGGTGGTGGTGGTGGTGGTGGTGGTGGTGGTGGTGGTGGTGGCAAACAGGCCCGTCATCCACGCCCGCCTCGGGCGGCCGCGCCAGCAGCGCGGTGGCGGGCCCCGGAGGGATCCACGCTTACAGGGTTGAGAGAGAGCGCAGGCGCGCAAAATGGCGCAGGGGGCGGAGGTCAATAAAGCTGGGGGCGCCGTGGGCAACGGGGCACTCCCTTGACCTTCCAGGAGGGCAAAAAAATAGCACCAGGACCTCGACATCTAGATTCCTGCCGAGGTTTTAGTTGAGCAGGGACGGACCGTCCCGGCGTTCCTATAGTCCTACCACGAAATGCTCTCAGAACCCAAACATGTTCTAATTACAAAAGCAATGTTCTTAGAAGATAAACCCGATGTGTTGCAACAAGACAGGCTCCGCCAGAAAGGTTCTAAGAACATTTCGTGGAAATCACACAAGGTTTTTAGAACACTCTTTGGTGGGACTATAAGCGAGCCGGGACGCCTCGACACTGCTTGATTTAGGCAGTTCAGATAGGTCTCTATAGGTCTGGAGGGCTATTGTTTAGCACTCTGGAAGGTCAGGGTCCCAGCAGCACCCGAAAAGCGTTGCCCCTGCTGGCAGCCTTGTCTCGGAGGGCCGGCCCTCTCTGGCCCAGCCCCCCGCTGCGTGCCTGCCGCGTCCTGCGGCACGGGCTTCTCCGTCCCCTTGCCCCGCTTCGCCAGGAGGAACGGCGACCGGCCGAGGTCCCTCGTCGACGAGCCCCGGCGGGACCTCTTGGCCGTCGTCGTCGCCGCCGCCGCCGTCTCGGGTCGGACAGTAGGGGGCGCCGTACCCTGACCTTCGAGGAGGGCTAAAACATAGCACCAGGACCTAGGCATCTGAATTCCTGTCGAGGCTTCTCAGGCAGTTCAAATAAGTTTATGGGTCTGGAGGGCTAGTTTTTAGCACTCCAGGAGAGCCCAGGATCGAGTCGATAAGTCGGATCGGCGATCGAAAAGAATCGAGTCGGCGGAAATCGGCAGCCGAGTCGGGAAAATTCGAATCGGCGAAAATCGGCGGGCTAGTAGGGCTCCAGCAAGGAATCGGAGCCCAAATCGGAACCCGAAGTCGAATCGAGTCGGAATCGAAATCCATCGGAATCGAATCGAATCGAATCGGAGGAATCGAAACGAGCCCTGGCACTCTGGAAGGTCATGGCAGAGGTGGGTGTTCGCGAAGGTCAGGCTCGCGCAATCGTGTTTTCCCCCCGCGCCTCGCGGCGCCCGGGAGGCGCCCGCGCAGCCAGGAACGACGCCCGGAGGCGGGGCCGAAGCAAGCTGCCCATGCCGCAGGTTTGGATGTTTCGTATCCCCCCCTGCCCCCCTACAGTCGGAGCGTTGCCCTAAGGAACCCTAAATCGGGGATGGACAGACCTCCCTTTGGTACAACGTGGTTTAGTGAAAACGACCTGAGGCCCAGACCTGGCGGGCGCAAGCTTGGGAAATAACGGCCACGGCGCCCTCTCGAAAACCGAAAACGGACAATTCACTAATCGACGTGTCACTGTTGGGGGTTCTGTCCACCCCCGACTAAAGAAGGAACGAGGCCCCTTTTTTTCCAGAAGTTCAACCTCGATTTCCCATGGAAAAAAGCCCAGGAAAACCCTTGGCAAACTCTGGAACAATCAAGGAACACGGAGCCCCTCCCCGACGAAAAGGGTTCCTTCTCCGGCGACCCAACTGTATCTCCCCCTGACGTCCGACTCGATCGCCCACGCCCCCTTGGTCGGCGAGCCCCTGCAGGGCCTGTGGCCCCGCAGCGTGGCGAGCTCCTCCGGAGTCCAGTCCGAGAGGTGGTTGACCCCCGCCGTGTGCAGCGCGTCGGGCCGGCAGTTGTGGCTCGAGATCCGCGCGGCGCGCTCCGCGTAGACCTCTGGGCAGAGACACCCGGCTGCGGCAAGGTCCACGCCGCGGAGGCCTCGGCGCTGCCTCCTGCACCGCGCGGATCGCTCGACCGGTGGCGTGCCACCTACATCCACCACGCTGGGGTCGCCGCGGCGTCAGCGCGGCGCCCACGCGACGCGAACCGGCTGCAAGGGTTGCTTTCGGGCGTCCGCAGATTGCTTTGGCACCGTCGGCGCCGGACCTCACGTCCACGCACCATCTTCCCCCACGCACGGGGCGAGGCATGACGCCAGAGGCCAGGTCGGAGCAAGTTGAGTTGGATGATCGCGCCGCATCGACGATGCATCGCCGATGCATCGGCGATGCACCAGCGACATCGGCGGTGCATAGGCAAGGTCAGCGCGGAGAGAACTGGGCTCCACATTGAGCCGCCTCGGGGAGGCATCGGCGATACGGCCCGACCCTCCAACCCCATCCACTCGGACCCCACTTGAATAGCCTGGAATATCCCCTTGCGCGAGCTGGGCGACGCGGCGCCGAGAATGGAGCCTGCGCGGGCGAGACTTCTGGCGTCCACGGGCTTGCTTGCACAATGGCGCCAGACCCCCTCCGCACACCTCCTCCCCCCGGAATGGCGCCTTCGCCGGGAGAGTTTCTGCCTACCTTCCATCCAGCAATCAGTGGTCGCCCGACCAGTGGTAGTCAGCCAGTGCAAGGATCCTCTGGCCTCTTTCCTGCTGCAACGTCCGCAAAGTTTGGAGTCTGGGCAGGGGATCTGGGAGGGAGGTCAGTGCTGGTGGAGAGATCGTGCACGGACGTCCGACATGTATGTTCGTGTGCCTTTCCCTGGAAGGCCAAAACATGCGACCTATTCCAGAAACCCTGAACCCCACAAGAAACGCCATCTCTTTTGGGGGGGGGCGGTGTTTGCTTCCACCGGCTTCCACTATCAAAACCGCCCTCGTTTCACTTCCGCCGGCTTCTGCCAGCCTTCCACCGATGAACAGGTATCAACATCACGATTCATCGAAGACGAGGCCCTTTCTGCAACGCGCCATATCGATACCGATACGGCTGCTCCCCAGACCTCTCCTGGTGTGCCGAGGTGAATCTGGCGTTGGGACCACGGGGACCCCAAGAGGAGGCCCAAGAGGCGATACCTGTTAGAGGCTCAAGGGGGCCCCAAGCGAGGGATGCTGGTACCTGCGCGGTAGATACGTGTGGTCACGCAAGCTGCTATTGCAAAGCAGTGCACACGGGCGCATTTCCCATGAATGTTCGGACTCGTGAATTGTCCCGTGGGTCTCTGGACCAGTGGTCAACAAGCAATCTCCTTTCGGGTGGGGTTGTGTCCAAGCTCCAAGCAGGAAAATGTGCAAATCATGGACCGAGGCATTTGTGCGGTCGAGGGGGGGACCGGGGGACATGTTGAAAGAAGAGGACGTTCGGCCGAGAGGGGCACCTGCTGGAATGCTGGTCTCTTGCTTAATGTGCCTCCTGTATGCGAGTTTCCTCCTCTCACCTTAGCCCTCCGAAGACCGACTGGCGCATCTGGTACTGAAACGTGCCGGCCTCGTAGGAGCGACCGTACCTCTCGACAAACGCAGGGAAGTCCTCGTGGGAGGGAAACATAACCATGCCCACGGCCTGGCGGCGTGGAAACACCGGCCAAAGGGCGAGAAGGAGGTCGAAGGGATGGAACCAACGACGTGACAACCATAGGGACCACCCCATCCATCGGCCTCACTATGGCTATATCGATGCCATTATCAAACGATGTGTCAATCTATCCATTCCCCTATCGATTGCATTGCCTGTATATCGAAATCAACATTCATCGATCTCGCGATCGGTTAGTTTACCGACTCCACTAGATTTATGCATGTATCGACCCCTCTCTCGATATATGCACTCACGATCTTCCAAAATCACTCCACCCAGTTGGGGGGCGGGCCCGCGCAACGGGAGTGCAGGGAGAAGGAGGAGGAGGAGGAGGAGGAGGAGGAGGGGGAGGAGGGGCAGGCACGCGCAGCGGGAGGCGCGAAAGTCTCCAGGCAGGCTGCCGCTCGCAGCGCAGCCTCGGGGTGAGGCGTCCCCAGCCTCGGATGGGCAGCCGCCCCGCTCCATTCCGCCAGGCCCGCAGTCGCCGGGCTCGCCCCCTGACTGTGCTGGCGAGGGTGCCGGCGCAGGTGCTCCCAGCAATGCTGGCGAAAGCGCTGGCGTCGATGCGCCCGCGCTGTGCTGGCGATGCTGGCGTCGATGCGCCCGGCTGTGCTGGCGAGGATGCTGGCCTCGGTGATCCGCACTGTGCTGTCGAGAAAGCTGGCATCAATGCTCCTGGCTGCTGGCGGGGACGCTGGCGTCCGTGCTCCCGGCTGTGCTGCCGAGGATGCCGCCGTTAGTGACCCGCGCTGTGGCGGCGATGATGCTCAGGCCCAAGAGACTGCAGCTGATCTCGTTGGGCTGCAATTTTCCCACCAGGACTCGGCTGCGCAGCGGTGCGGCCCGCTGCCGCTGCCCTCCAACATCCCGCTCGCCGACGCCAGCATTGTGGCTGGACGCGTAGGACACAACACCAGTCGGGTTGGGCGCAGAGGTCGGGAGCAGAGGCGGGTCGGGCGTCGGGATGGGCATGGAGAGAGGGCGGGATGTCGGGCGGAGTGCGGGGCTGGGCTCCAGGCTGGGCGCCGGGGCATGCGTGTCGGACAGGGCGTTCGGCGGGGCGCCAGGCTGGGCATAGAGGGTGAGGCGGGGGGCTCAGCAGCAGGCTGCGCATAGGGGGTTACGTCAAAGCCCAGTGCAGCTGCCCTACCTCTTCGCGCTCGCTGATCCCCGCACCGTTGGCAAAACAGCGACTTGCTGCGCGGGCCACGATACGCGACATGAGCCGTGGTTCCCGAAGCGGCGGTGTGGTCCCAGAATGGTTTCGAGGTTGGCTGGCTACGAAGGTCCTGCTAGGGCCACCGCCTCAGCGGGGGGGTCTGACAGCAGAAGGGGGCAGCGGGAGCCACGCCTTAGTCGAGGAGACGTAAGACTCGGGTTCGCTCGGGTTGGTCTGACGGCCCATCATGAAAATGACGAGGCCCAATCTGAAATTGCACGTGCGCTACCGTTACAGACATCCCACGGGACCGTCAAAACCCAGGACGCGCTCGTCAAAAAGCGTCTGTAAACCCGAGTTCCAGCGTACAGTAGAAGCTCGACCACAAGAAACTTCGAGCCGAAATGGCTTGAGCCAAAGGGTTCGCGGGATCGTAAACACACACACACACACACACACCTGAGGGAAAAAATGATACCGATACCGCCACTCCTCGATCCTCTCCCTGGGTGCATTCTGGCAAGAATTTCCAGGAGGGCGACGAGGGCTCTCCAGGACGAGCAGCGGCATCGGTATCCAAGACTCGAGATTGGTTGACTCGAGTTAACCTGACGGGGCCGTCAGAAAAATTACGAGACCCAATCTGGACTTTGACGCGAATTCCCGCTGCAAACGTCCCACGACAACTGGACTGTCAAAAACCATGACGGGCCGGCCAGAGAGCGTCGGCAAACCCGAGTTCCAGCGACGAGTTGAACGTTTCCCTGCTCTCATCCCCTGATCACCTGATCACCCCCGTTTCCAATGATTTTCGGGCCATTGAATACTCCGGCCTCCCGCGGCCGTTCGAGCTGATGCGGGCACCCCCGGAACGCTCTCGGCGAGGCGCAGCTGCTGGAAAGCATCCAGAGGCTGGCAAACTGCCAACGACCAGCGAGAACGCCCGAGGCCCTCGATCGGGGGCGCGCGAACATGGATTAGCGATCCATGGATTCGGCGCGCGGTCGCCAAATCCACGGATCGGGGGAAGTGCCCTCCCGCAAATGCGGCCGGTGCCGCCTCGCTCGGCGGCGGGAATCTGCGATTTCCCAGACACGGGGCCCGTCGCTCATCCACGCCCCCTCGATCCATGCCTGCGATGGCCTGAGAGGCCCTCGAACCACGCCCGAAGACGCGCCAGAGCCCGTGCGCCCCCCCTGCACCGTCGGAGATCTGGGGGCGTCTTCGGCGCCCGCGCAGGTCCATCGAGGGGCCGCCGCAGTCCGCCCGGGCCTCCAGCGACAGCGCGGCGGCCATGGGGGCCCCACAGGCGGCGAAGAGGGCGGCGGCCGCCCGGCCGACGAAGGGCGCCATCGGCAGGGGCTTGCACGGCACGGGGGTGGGGAGAGGCGGAACATGCACCAGGAGGCAACTTCGGTGGAAGCTCGCGGGGGCCTCCCATGCCACCTTGTTGCCCCTTGCGAAGGGTCCGGGCTGATACCGACGCTCGTCGACGGGGGTCGACGCTAAACATCGGCGCGATTTCATCGACTACCAGGCGCTGGCCGACGCTAAAGACGCAATGCAGAGGGCATACAATGCTCCCAAGAGTTGCTACCGAAGGCAACTCCTGGGAGGCCTTCCTCAGAGCACAACTGTTACGCCCGTTGGAGGGGCCACTGGACCAGATGAAGCCAGATTTTAGGCGTGGGATTGAGCTGGATGAGGCAGGATTGAGCTGGACTGGCCAGGATATAACCGGATTGAGCGGGATTCAGCCAGATAAAACCAGCTGTCGACACACAAAGCTCGACATAAACAAACATGTTCCGAGCTCCACGCGGCGTTCTTGGATCTGCGCTGGAGCCCCCTGCGGGCGCCACTGGCGCAACCCCTGGCGTGCTCCGCGCGCTAGGGAGGGCAGTCCCAGCGCCGATCCAGAAAATCCGCGCGGAGCTCCGAAAGTTTGTGTTTATGGTGTCTCATCTTTGCAGAGACACAAAGAGAACATGCTGGCCAGCAACTCCTGTGTGCCTGTGGCCACTCCAGATACCCTCGGGCCATCAAAGAATCACGACGGGCGTCGTTGTTTTCCTCTATCTTCAGTCCCAAGAGGCCCTCACTGGGCGCCGGGGCTGTCACGACACGACTCGGGATGAAACACCAGTCCCTGGGAAGTGCTCCAGGCCCCTGTGAGCACGAGCATGGCGTCGAGGTTCTGGGACTGGCGAGCCCTACCCCGACGGGCCCAGACAGCGCTGGGGCATCGGACTCCCCCGCTGCGGTCCATCTGGCTGCAGGCGCCCTTCGGTTTCTGAGCCCCGGTCGGCCTTTCGGAAAGGGGACCTGCAGGGGGGAGGGGCTCACGTGCAGTTGCCGAGTGTGGGCACAGTCCAGGCCGGTCCAGGCCAGAAGGAGCCGGACGACGCCAGGCTGAAGCAGCCCCTTTCGGGCCTCAGGCCCGCCACGATGCGCGAGGAGCACCAGGGGGGAACAGGCGGAGGGGCCAGAGGCCAGACTCGGGCAGACTGGCATGCAGCAGGAGCTCGACCACGAGAAGCCTTCCGCGAGAAACCGGACCCTGAGACCCCAGGCCGTCCAGTGGTTTTTGGTGTGAGGACGTCACGCGTTCCATGGCAAAACCATCGAACCCCAAGACACTCAGGGCACCCTGGAGGCAAGCAGGGTGTGTCTTGGCATCGGCTTCCACTGTAGTGCCAAGAGAGTGCCAGTGAGAACGACGAAGCCAACCTGCCAGGGAGTGCAAGCTAAATAATGCAACACCACCAAGATTTAGGTCGGGCATGTCCTCCTTCGGGTGGAGGTTGGAACAAAACAACAACAAGCAGTCAAAGAAAGTCAAACATAGCCAAAAGAGTACGAAAGCTCGTCCCCAGGCCATGTATGACTACACTTGAGTCGTCCTCCTGTCGAGGGACATGGCCGACTTGAACCAAGCGTCCACGCAACAAAAAAAACTGTCATGGGCCCATCATCGGTCACCGGCCAGGGCGGGATGCCGCGTGCGCCACCATCCGGGCCTGCCAGGTGCCCCATGGTGGTGAACACGCTCGGGACGAACAACGGTTAAGTTGGGCGTGTCCCCCTACAGAGGGATTTTGGACGAATAACAAAAAATATTCAAAACATGCCCCCAAAATATTCAAAAATATGCAGAAAAATCGTCCCCAGACTATTTTTTGCCTATTTTTGAATAGTCCCCCTGCAGAGGGACAGGCCCGACTTAACACAAAGGCATACCAAGACCAACTATGTCCTCTTCGGAGGCGCGCGTCCGAGCCGCACATGCAGTAGACCCATCTCGTAGCATATCGTTTCCCGAACGGTGTGGCCAGAAACCGCCCGCCGCGACGCACATATACCAGAAGATTTCTCGGTGTCGCGCGTCGCCCCTGGGGGGACGACGCACATGCAGTACTGGCATGCTGGGGGGGCGCCGAATGTTCCCTCTCCCGCACGTGTAAGGAAGTGTAAAGTGGCTCGGGTAACGGATCGGAGAAACCTCCGAGCGATTGAGGCTAAACTGCTCCGGACACTGGCTGAGGTGCGACGGGGGAAGGAGCACGAGCGAAGCCGCGGGATGGGAAGGCACGGGGGAGAGGTGCGGAAAAGGATCGCACGCAGCTGCGAGCAAGTTGCGAGCCAGTTAGTTCGCCAGTGTGCGAAGTGCAGCAGCTCAAACCCCGAGCTGCTCACTGTCTTTGGAAGCAGGTCGGCCAAACGGGCGCAATCTGAAAGTGTGGTAGACTTCGGGTGCGAGAGCCAGACGGACAAACACGGCGCTCCCTGGAGGTCTCCGCTGTGTAGTCGGTCTCGTCGCCCAGCCCGTCTCGCGCGAGGACAGGAGCGGGGAGGACGGAGCGGGTGCGCAAGAGGATGAGGAGGATGGGGGAGGAGACAAACTCGATGATCGAGGCGTTATGGCCCTGTATTGGCCGCCGAGGCCGCCGAACCGCAACGATTTCCACTTCGCAGACATGAAGCCAGCGTGGACCCAAACCAAAAAATGCAGTGTGGTCTATGTTTAATGTTTGTTTGACCACGCCCGCGCGGAACCACCAACGCTCTTGCAAAGTTCCCGCCCGTCCACTCGCAACTTGATGGCTAAACTCAACTGGGCGGTGACAGCGACGAAGACGATGTCGACGATGATGAGAATGACAACAATGGAGACGATGCTCACGACGGCGATGGTGACGGTGATGGAGCCGATGATGATGAACATGACGACTGTACTGATGACGCTGGGCGATGATGACGACGATGATATGTTGCCTCTTGACGCTCCTGTGTGGCCGCGTCTTTGATACTTTCGCCGACCTCCTGGGGGGTCCTCGGCGTGCGACATAGTTGCCCATCCCCAACCCCCTCCCCCAGGAGCCCGGCCCCGCCGAATTCGAGGGGGGGGGGAGGGGAGGCGCTCCCGCCGGTCTGGACCCGGGGGGGTCCCCTACTCAAGAGCCGCCCCTCTGGCCTCCAAGACGGTCCAAGATGGTCTCTACTACGTCCACAGGTGGCCCCGCGAGAGCCCAACAAGGCCCCATGATGCCTCCAAGACGGCCCAACGAAAAGCTCCAAGGCGACCCAAGGAGGCCGCCGACACAGCCCATTTCCCAAGAGGCCCTCCCAGGACGACCAGAAGAGGCCAACATCAGCGTTTTCCGTAACATGCTTGAACGAGTTCCGCGTTCTGGCCCTTCCAGGCTTCCGAAAGTCCATGACGCCCCGTAGGCCTCCACGTCAGCCAGAAGACGACCCAAGAGGCCCCGAAGAAGGCCCCAAGAGGGCCCCAAGAGGGCCCCAAGACGGCTCCAGAAACCTCCCACGACGGCCCATTGTGGTCCCCAAGACGGCCTCCGAATACCAAGCTGCTATTTGTAGTTCCCTCGAGGCCCCCAAGAAGCACCTGAGAGGCCTTCAGAAGCCCCCAAGAGCTGCCCAGAAAGCCCTTAGGAGGCTCCATGAAGCCTCCTCCTCCTCCTTCTCCTCCTCTTCCTCCTCCTCCTCCTTCTCCTCCTCCTCCTCCTCCTCCTCCTCCTCCGAGTACACCGGAAATCGAGCTTCCAGAACTGAAGTGGAGGAAGGTGCTTCTGCGCTACACTACAACACTCTGGCGAATTGGAAAAAGAAGGAGCAGCACAAAACGGCCCGAGAAGCTCCCAAGACGCCCCCAAGACGGCCCCGAAAGGGGCTCACGATGACAAGAACAAATGGCTCCAGGACCCCTCCACCCCGAAGATGGCCACCCAAATCCCCAAAATGCCACCTAGAAGCTCCCGAAAGGTCCTCAGACGTCTCCGAAGAAGCCCCAAGTATGTCCCGGTCGTAGTTTTTCTCCAGAGGCCGCTGAGACGCCTGGCCTCACTCCTGCAGCGAGGCATCCAAGACTCCAAGGAATCGGCGGTACGGCGTAGGCCGGTGACCGTGTGGCCTGCCCTCAGGCCGTCACAGCCCAGGCAGTTCAGGGAGGCACACTCTGCAGCCGACGAGCGTGGCTCACCCAGAGATCGATCCCAGAGGACTTCGACCATGTCTTCTGCAGGGTGGTCGAAGGACAGAATCACGTCCCTGGCCAGGAAAGCTTGTGGAGCCCAGCTTGAATATTCGGCGTTGCGGCAGTGGTCGGGAGGGGGTGGGAGGGGGGTGTCTGGCTCCGGACCTCGGCTTAGCGCGACTGTTTGCAACAGTGCGTCCTATGGGGGAGACTCCACCTGCTTGAAATAGGCCCCAAGAACAGCCAAGATCTACTCCATAGGGGGGGGCGAGGAGCCGCGCCGATCGGCAACACAATGAATAAGAAACGATCACCACTGCTTTGAACGCATTTTGATATGTCTTACTGCACTGGCTAAACCAGTGCTAACTCCCGACTGACAACCTTCGACAGAGTAGTCCAGTAGTCCCTGAGACGCGCAAGTGCAGACGCACCTTGTCCCATGGCGGCAACCTGGCCTTGGGGCAAGAGTAAGCTCATTGACCCTCCCATAGCACACTAGTCGGCAGGAGACCACCGCGGAAGACAAAGATCACAACACACAATCATAATCCCTTAATGAAAACATCCTGCTTAGGGAAAGCACGCCCGATTGATTACATCCGCCACCGAGCTGCCAGGCACTGAATGGAGTGTCTTGAGGTCCCTGCCGAGATGACCCAGCGGCGCACGCATCTCTTGGGGCTCCCAGCGCGACTTTCGGTGATTATCGCGTGACTTTTGGGGCGCCAGGCGTGACATTTACCGAGGAAAGATATCGTAACACAACTATGCGTAGTCCAATGTTTTCTTCGACGGAGGGAGAGCCCGAACTGGCCACTCGAGCCCTCTTGTGCCAAGATGCCCCTCGATACCGCCGAGAGGCTCCAGAGAGGCCCCCCAAGAGACATCCCAAGAGACCCCGATAGGCATTCACGAAGACTCTGACCCACTACCCAGGCACGGCGGCGGGATGGGCCACTGGCCACTCACCGTTCCTGCAAGCGGAAGTCTTGGCCGCCTTGCGAGGAGGAGGGGGAGCAGGAGAGGGAGCAGGAGGAGGAGGAGGAGGAGGAGGAAGAGGAGGAGGAGGAGGCGGAGGAGGAGGAGGAGGAGGAGGGGGAGGAGGGGAGGAGGAGAGGAGGAGGAGGAGGAGAGGAGGAGGAGGAGGAGGAGGAGGAGGAAGAAGCTTTAGAACCGGTCATGTTCACCGCCGTGTGAAAGGGGGGATCAACGCTGAAGGCCTCCCGAAGTCAGATTGCGAAGCTCGCAGCACGAGCCGTTCCTGCCGGCGGGCCGCAGCCGAACGCCTGGCCGCCCCGCGCGGCAGGGGGCGCCAGCGGGCGCCGCGCACGAAGAGCCCCGCACGCCAGGGGCGAAGAGGATGCGCGGCGGTCGGGACCCAGGGCCCTCGCACCCGGTCCTCTGGGTGGACGAGCGGACAACAACCACGCCCCTCATGTGTGTGTTGTGCAGCCAGACCTCCGCCCCCTCATCCGCCTCCTCCTCCTCCTCCTCCTCGCTGTCCTCCTCCTCCTCATCCTCCTCCTCCTCCTCCTCCTCCTCCTCCTCCTCCTCGCTCTCCTCCTCCTGCCTCCTCCTCCTCCTCCTCCTCCTCTTCCTCGCTCTCCTCCTCCTCCTCCTCCTCCTCCTCCTCCTCCTCCTCCTCCTCCTGGGCCAGAAGAGCATCGCTCAAGGACATGAGGCCCTCCGTGGGCCAGAACCGACAGAGCATCCCAAGGGTACTCCAGATCTCACGGCACCGGGGAGGGAGTCTACTTGTTTTTTTTGGGGGGGGTCCAACGGGCCTCGTCCAACCAGATTTGCGGGGAGTCTCGATGTTGGACCCGTTGTTGTCTCTCTGAAGAAGGTCTACTTCGAGCTGCGCTACGGGGGTCTGGATTTGGTGCGGCTGCACCGCTCTCGGGGGGGTCCCAGACGGGCCGTCAAACACTTCCAGGTGTGCGTGTGCGCTTTTTTTCTGGCACCGAGGGGGCCCAAAGTTCGAGCGGGGACGCCACTCTCCGACAACACGCCGCCCGAGCCCTTTCACGGACCAAGTCCAGGTGCCCTACGTGTATAGGCATATATGGTCCCGGGCTCCGGGCCCACGGGCCCCCCCCCCCCAGATGGTATGGTCCCAGGATTCCTCGAGCCCCCCCCCCAGATGGCATGGTCCCAGAGACGACGACGACGACGACGACGACGACGACGACGACGACGACGACGACGACGACGACGACGACAACGGCGACTACGACGACGACCACGACGACGACGATGACGACGATGACGACGGCGACGACGACGATGACGACGACGACGACGACGACGAGGACGACGAGGACGACGAGGACGACGACGACGACGACGACGACGACGACGAGGACGAGGACGAGGACGAGGACGACGACGACGACGACCTTTGAACCACCACAGCACCACACCACGTCCACAGGGGGGGGGGAGGGGGGCACCGCAGTGCAGCACCACGCCACGCCCACCTCTGAACCACCACAGCACCACACCACATCCACAGGGGGGGGGGGGGGGGGGCACCGCAGCGCAGCACCACGCCACGCCCACAGGGGGGGGGGCGGGGGGACCATCGCGCGGGGGGGGGGGGGCCCAATGGCATCAGCATTGGGGGGGGGGCCCAAGCCCTGGACCATATATGAGCTCTAGGCTCGCCCTCGCTCGGACGTCCCTTCCTCGTGCATGCTTCGATCTCGTGCGTGTGTGTTTCTGTTGCTCAAAGCTGCAGGATGCTACTCCATGCCACCCACTCCAGGGTCCCCGCCGAGAATAAAGATGCACACGTCCGAGCGAGGCAAGGTTGAAGGGGCCCAGGGGCACACAAACAAATGGACTCAACTAACAGGATTCCCCATACCTTCTCATGTTTTCTGCGTTTTTGTCTTCCCCCCCACTTCCCATAGTTCCCCATATTCTCCTTGGGATCGACGATGAATTGTGCCTGTGTGGTGTTTCCCCTGCTGATGATAGGTCGCCTGGCCTCGGGCGGCGCGCCGCGCGAGGCTGCTGGCCTCCTCGCGCCCTCCCCCGCAGACCCATGGAGCAGGGCACTCCTCCTCCTCCTCCTCCTACTCCTCCTCCTCCTCCTCCTCCTCCTCCTCCTCCTCCTCCTCCTCCTCCTCCTCCTCCCCCTCCTCCTCCTCCTCCTCCTCCTCCTCCTCCTCCTCCTCCTCCTCCTCCTCCTCCTCCTCCTCCCCCTCCTCCATCTCTCCCACCTCCTCCATCTCGCCCACCTCCTCCGCTCTCGCCGGCCCAGGACCGCGAGGCGCGACTTGACAAGACGAAGCCAGGGCGAGGACGAGGATTACAGTCAACCCGTATGGTCAGGATGCGCGGTGAGGATGCAAGAGCCCTGGACGCCCATGTCGAAGCTGTTCGAGCGGGGCGCGGCCAACGAAGCCGGCAAAGGATGGACCGAGGAGGCAAGGATGCAAGGGTACCCTTTGGGAAAGGCCCATCCTTACGATTTGCGGGTTGACTGCATGTGGCTCCCATCGTACTTACGGTTCACATCCCAGAAATAACTTCGAGCACCCGGAAAAGTGTCGAAAGAGTGTCGAAACAGTGCCGGACACGTGAAAACCAGCGAGTTTCGGTAGTTTGTTTTGTTTTCGAATTTCTTTCTGGTGATCAAGGCTAAAGTCGGTTGGAACATCCTGAGACGAGTAAAACATCGGGTGAGGATAAATCGATAATCTCTGAGATCCGGCGGCTCTGGAGGATATCTCGGGCGCAGCGGCCTTCTCAGAGCGCTCCGGAACGCTCCGAGTTCCGAAAAGATCTGGAACGGATTCATCCTTGTCCTGGCCCCCCGTCCGATCTCTCCGGCCCGGGACCGCGAAGCGCGACTTGTCTTCCAGCACTCGCTCGCGCGTGACCGTCGATGCCGTGCCCGACGGGGTTTGCGGGCGGCCTCCGGGGTTGGCATCCTGGTCCCAGGATCGATCTACACGTATGTCGGGCGTGTCCCCCCACAGGGGGAATTCCGACGAAAAAATTAAAATACCCCTAAAATCAACCAAAAAGGCAAAACAAATATTCCAAAAATAGTCCCCAGACTATTGTTGGAACATGTTTTGACTATTTGATTTTTTTTATTTGTCGTCGCAAATCCCCGTGTAGGGGGACAGGCCCGACTTAATCTACACCGTCAGGAGCTCGTCCCCGGCGTGTTGCGGCGGCGGGCCCGGCGACGCGCCATGGAGCTTGTTTTTTGTTAGACTCTGGCAAGTTTACTTGCATGGACCGGGGGGGGGGGGGCTGAGCCTGAAGCAAGCCGCAAACGACTTGCACGTTCGGGGGGGCGCGGAAATCACGCAAGTCGAAAGGCACTTGCACGCTAGTATTCGCTTGAAGAGGGGCAGGGGGGGGGGGGGGGGGGGGGGGGGGGGGGGCGGGGGGGGGGGGGGGGGGGGGGGGGGGGGGGGGGGGGGGGGGGGCGAACGCCATGCAAGTAAACTTGCCCGAATCCAAAAAAACAGGCTCAAGCGGATATAGCGTAAGAACGGTTTTTTGAAGGCCAAAAAAACAGGCTCATGCCGTGCGAGCGGATATAGCGTAAGAACGGTTTTTTGAAGGCAGATCTTCCTTCAACAAGAACAGTTTTTTGAAGGCAGATCTGCCTTCAAAAAACCGTTCTTACAGAGTAGACCAATTTTTTGAAGGCAGTTCTGCCTTCAAAAAACCGTTCGTGCGAGCGGATATAGCGTCTCGCCGCTCTCTCCGCGGGGCGGGGGGAGCTCGGGCAGGCACTCGGGGCGCTGACGCTCGGGGCCCGGGGAGCGGTCAGCGATTGCGCGCCAGAGCGTTGTGGGCAAGAACTGGCCGCGTGATACAGGGCAGTTTTTTTTATATATATATATAATGTTTTAAATGTGATCTTTAAGACATGATTAATCTACGAATGAATTCATGTATGAACTCATCGTTGTTTTTAATGCTAGATCCCTGCATCTGTAATGCATGATCCGTACGCGGAGCATGTATAAGAGAAAACGGCACTGTACGCTGACCAAGCGTTTCTGACCGTATGCTCTCTCCTGGCTTTGGCCACGGAGGCATATATTTGCTGATCCTGGGCCGGGAGGGGCCTTGCCAGGATCGGTGTATGTGCAGAGCCCTCTCCTCCCGATCAGGAGGCCTCCCCCCGCCCCACCCTCGGGAGCGGCCAAGAGGGGGGCAGTTTCAGAGCGTGGACTTGGGCTCGCTCAAGCAAGGGGAGGGGAGGGGCGCCATTCCCGACGCCATTCCCCACGCCATTCAGTGCTCGGGAGCCGGGAAGGGGTTCACTCTGCAGGGAGGGAGGCTGACGCCATTCCCGACGCCATTCATGGGAGCCGGGGGTAGTTCGCTCTGCAAGGAGGGGTGGGGGACGCCATTCCCGACGCTATTCAGTGCTCGGGAGCTGTGGACTTGAGCGCTCTGCAGTGAGCGAGGGGGAACGCCATTCAGTGCTCGGGAGCCAGGGGGGGGGGTTCGCTCTGCAAGGAAGGGGGGGAGTGGGGGAACGCCATTCCCGACGCCATTCAGTGCTCGGGAGCCGGGGGGGGAGTTCGCTCTGCAAGGAGCGGGGGGGGGGGGACGCCAAACCCGACGCCATTCAGTGCTCGGGAACCTTGGACTTGAGCGCTCTGCAGGGAGCGGGGGGGGGGCCGCCATTCCCGACGCCATTCAGTGCTCTGCACGGTGGGGGGGACGCCATTCCCGACGCCATTCAGTGCTCGGGAGCCAGGAGGGGGGTTCGCTCTGCAAGAGGAGGGGGGGAGACCCCATTCCCGACGCCATTCAGTGCTCGGGAGGCGTGGACTTGAGCGCTCTGCAGGGGGGCGGGGGGGGGGGGGGGGACGCCATTCCCGACGCCATCCAGTGCCAGGCAACGGGAAGGAAGTTTTCTCTGCAGGAGGGGGGGGGCTCGCCATTCCCAACGCCACTCAGTGCGCAGGAACGGGAGGGGGGGTTCGCTCTGCAAAGGGAAGGGGGCGAGGGCGACGCCATTCCCAGCGCCATGCAGTGCTCGGGGGCGGGAGGGCTTCGCTTCCGACGGTCCCACAAATTCCTGGGACTGCGTCAAGACGGCTCAAAAGGCTCCCAAGGCGACCCCAAAACGGCGCAAGGGAACGCCAAGACGGCCCAATCAGCGCCCAAGCCAGCCAAGAGGGCTCCGTCAGGGCCCCAGGATAGGCTCAAGAGGGAGAGCTCGAACCGAAACCAAAGTCTTTCCTTTCACGACGTTCTCCAGAGGCTCCAAGACGCTCCTAGGAGGCCCCAAGGCTCCAAGAAGCCCCCCAAAGGCCCCTAACAGGCCCCCAGGAAGCCCAAAGGAGGCCCCAGAAGGCCCCCCAGAGGAAGAGGCCCCAAGAGGCCCCAAAACGACCCCCAAGAGGCTCCCCCAGGTCCCTTGCTCAATCCCTTGAGCCTCAGTCCTCAAGCCTGAGCATTCATCTGGAGACGATGTTTTGAGCATTTTCTGCTTAGATTTGGATTGTTGTTGATAGTTTTGCTCTTTCGTCCAAAATCCCCCCAGTAGGAGGACACGCCCGACCTAAGCTCAGGGCCCGTTTGTTTCACGGCGGCTTGCAAGGATCGCGGCTCTCGGGCCGGGCGAAGGGGGGGGATAGCAGAGGAGGGGGTTGAGAATCAGCTCACGTATGGCTGATCTCCCCAGCGCACCCCCGGCGCCGGAGGCGGCCATGTATGTCGAGGAATGGGACCCTCGGTGGGGCCGACACCAGCCGCATGCAGCAGATTTCGTACCCCCCCCTTTCCCTATTCCCCTCTTTCTGGAGGGGCCCTGGGACACACATATAGTTATCCCAGTGCGACCCTACCTAGGAGTTGGAGCCCCTAGGAAGCAGCATTAGTAGTAACTGTAAAGCTAAGCTAAAGCTAAGTTAAAGCTAAGCTAAATCTAAACTAAAGCTAAGCTAAGGCTAAGCTAAAGCTAAGCTATCGCTAAAGCTAAGTTAAAGCTAAGCTAAAACTAAGCTAAAACTGAGCTAACGCTAAGCTAAAGCTAAACTGATGCTAAGCTAAAGCTAAGCTGAAGCTAAGCTGAAGATAAGCTGATGCTAAGCTGAAGCTAAGCTGAAGCTAAGCTAAAGCTAAGTTAAAGCTAAGCTACAGCTAAGTCAAAGCTAAGCTAAAGCTAAGCTAAAGCTAAGCTGAAGCTAAGCTGAAGCTAAGCTGAAGCTCAGCTAAATCTAAGGTAAAGCTAAGCCAAAACTCAGCTAACGCTAAGCTAAATCTAAGCTAAGTCCGAACTAAATATAAGCTAAAGCTAAGCTAAAGCTAAGCTAAAGCTAAGCTAAAGCTAAGCTAAAGCTAAGCTAAAGCTGAGCTAACGCTAAGCTACATCTAAGCTAAAATTAAGCTGAAGCTAAGCTAAATCGAAGTTAAAACTAAGCTAAAGCTAAAGCTAAAGCTAAAGCTAAAGCTAAAGCTAAAGCTAAAGCTAAAGCTAAGACTAAAGCTAGAGCTAAAGCTAAAGCTCCCAGGGGACTGGGGGAACCGCGGGGCGGATACTGGGGGAACCGCCCGGGGCGGGTTCCACTGCCCGACCCTTTAAGCTTCCGAGTAAGAACCCTTCTAGGCAGAGCCTAGGTAGGGAAATACACACACATTACAGGATTCCCCATATTTTTTATATTTTCTAAGTTTTTGTCTCCCCCCCCACTTCCCATATTTTCCCATATTCTCCTGGGAATCGACGATGAATTGTGTCTGTGTGCTTTTTTCTCTCCTGACGTTCGTTCGGCCCGAGGCTCTCCTTCAGCGCAGGCCGCTCGCCCTCGACGGGTTCTTGGCCCGCCGGCAGCGCTCCGCCTCCGCGCGCCCGCGCCGGGGCCGACGCAGCCCCGGCGCGGCGCGAGCCGAGTGCTGCACTGGGCCCGCCTCCCCCGGGGAATCCCTTAAGCGGCACGTCTGCGAAAAGAGGCTGGAAACACATTTTTTGGAAGCCCGAAATGGACACGGAAACAATGGGCACAATGCCCAACAGCAAATATTGTCCCGAACCAACAGCGGCCGCTGTTGGGCAGGCGGCCTTCTGTCTCACATGGACACAGGCCGCGGCGGCGTGGACAGCGAATCCGTTCCAAAATGAACCAGATCCGCTGTTGGGCATCGTACCCATTCTTTCCGTGCCCATCTCGTTCGTGCAGACATATGGCTGGATTCGCACGTGTGCAAAGCGGGGGCCGAGTGCTGCACGCGCGTGGGGAGGGCCCGCGTACCTGGCAGTACGGGGCCGCGCGCCGGAAAGACGGGGGGCGCAGGCGCATCCAGCCAGCGCGCAGGCTGGCAACGCCACGAGCACTCACCCCCCTCATGATGCTTATCACGACGTTTCTAGCTTCCGGTGGAGGTCCGCCGGGTCGCCCCCCTCTCGTCGCCTCGGTCCTGTCCATTCGCACCCCTCTTTTCACGAGCGCCGCCGGTCTGCATCGCGCCCTCTGCGCGCAAGCAAGACAGAACGTCGGCCCCGACAGGGGGGCCATCCTCAGCGGCATCGTGCAACAGGTGTGCGGTGGAGAGCCGCCATCGTGCCCCGAGGCACGAAGTGTCAAGGCCGCCTGCGCTGCACCTCGCAGGCAGGTGCTCGCCGCGGGGCCCAGACTCACAAACCCTGGGCGCGTCTGTGAAGGGGCCCTGGGACACACAAATAAATAGACACGGGCAGCTGGATTCCCCATCTTTTCCTATGTTTTCTGGGTCTTTGTCTTCCCCCCCATTTCCCATATTTTCCCACATCTTCCTGGGAGTCGACGATGACCTGTATATGTGTGATGTTTCCCCTCCTGAGTCTGGGCGCTCCCCAGGCTCCCCGCGTGACTCTGCTGCGTGTCAAACCTGACTGACAGTACCCCAACGTCGACCCCGAACATGAAGGCAACCACGTCAGCAGAGTCGGCAGAGGCCTCGGGACGCGGCAGTGGTTTCGGGTTGGGCGAAAGGGGGGGATAGCAAAAAGGGGGCTGAGAATCAGCTCACGTGGCTGATTTTCCCGGCGCCTCCCGGCGCCGGGAAACGCCCATGTATCGAGAAATGAGCCCCTCGGTGAGGCCGAAAACAGCTGCACGCAGCAAACTTCGTAACCCCCCCTTTCCCAATCCCCCCCTTTCGCCCGGCCCGATGGTTGTGGCCAGGCAAGAAAGAGCCCCTGACGCCAAAACGCTGCTGGGGAACGACCCAACAGCAGTGACACGAAGAGAAGCGCCGCATGAGCACAAACCACGCCATGAGCAACAATCGCACCGGCAAAGCCGGCCAAGCAGGTAGCAAGCCCTATACAATAAACCAAGTTTGGGGAGCAATGG
The DNA here is from genome assembly GCA_963575745.1 of Prorocentrum cordatum. Classification (NCBI taxonomy): domain Eukaryota; class Dinophyceae; order Prorocentrales; family Prorocentraceae; genus Prorocentrum; species Prorocentrum cordatum. Next base: position 311,072 of record CAUYUJ010016682.1, on the reverse strand, counting down.
CAGCCACATGTATACCGACCACAACTTGAACAACTATCACACCCGAGAAGCGAGCGGAGGTTTCGGAAACGCAATCCTGATGACTAGGTACGAAAAGCCAGTTTCTAAACCACACTTAAAGGATAAGAGCGAGAAGAATGCCACCGCAAAAAAACACGACACATCAAGATATATGCCCTGGAAGTGACGACGTGTATAACAGGAACACGGATAACGAAAAAAACAGCAACCACAACACATTCACACATTCACACCTACAGAAACAACAGCGTCAGAGCAACGCCATCGATAAGAAACAGCAGCAGGCATATTCGAACAATCGGCGCACGGATACATGCAGGTATTGACAGCATCAACAACAACTTTTTGTGTATGTACTCCATCAACAACACGGTGAAGCCAACATAGCAAACCTACACACAACATGTACAGGAACAACAAGAAGCACGGCCCACAGATCCGGCAGAGACATCAAGCCCATCGGGAGGGGCGCCATCCAGGTGAGAGTCGCCAGTTGCCGAAGGCCAAGGTGCCCGGCCAACGACCGACCGACCCACAGAGCCGGCAGAAGCCTCCTGCGCTCTGGGAGGTTTTTCCCCCAACGCAGCGAACCCCCAAGCCCTGGGAGACGCAAAGTCTTGCTGAAGCACTCGGGGAACCAGAAAAGAAAACAACACTGCATAAACATAAACTTTCGGCGCTCCGCGCGGATGTGTGGGTTGGTGCTCATGTGGTAAAGGTGAAAGGTGTTGCTTTTAGCATGAGGGATGCGTCTCTGGTCATGGATGGCGCGTTCCGAGACCGGCTGGCTTTCCTGAACTGGTTACTTCAATGTTTGGGGGTCGACGCTGGGGTAAGTTTAGATGGGGTAGGTATGTGACTTTCGGATTTTCTCATTTTCGGTCCTGGGGGCGTCACAAGACGGACCAAAAGGCCACCAAAACAAGACAGCCTCCGAAGGCGCCAAGCGTCCTAAGAGCGTCCCAAGGGGACCCAAAGTAACCACAAGAGGTCCAAGAGGGCTCCAGAAGGCCTTCAAGAAGGCCCAGGGGAGAACCACAAACCAGCCCCAAGACGGCCCAATATTCCCCCAGCAATTTCCCCGACGACTGGGGTAACACGCAGTCCGCTAAATTGCTGGACTTTCGGCCGACTGTGCACCACATAGGCCCCTGTCGCCACAGCAGGGGGCGGCGGTGACTCGCTGGAGACGTCTTCGCTGATCACGAGGCAAGCACAGAATACCCCAAACGCCGACGAACAACATAGTCGACGGGCTGGGAAAAACCTCATGATAAGTGTGCAGCCCTGGCTCTAGCCAGGGAGAGGGTGCATGAGCAAGGGGGAATCGGTGCACGGGCGGGGAGCAACGGGCGGGGGGAAGTGGGGTGCAACAGGGAGGGGGGAGCAGAACGGGGGCCGAGAGGGGAGGAGTCACTGCGCGGCTGCCAGCTTCCTCAGAAGTGCGGCGCCACAGCGTCGTAGAGAATGCCGCAGCTGCCGCAGACCCACACCCTCTCGGGGCCGCCGTCGCAGCCCGAGCCCGACTGGGGGTCCTCGTCCCAGCCGCACTCCTTCTCCTCGTGGTCCGACCGGATGAAGCGGCCCGTGCCCTGCTCTCCCCACTGCGGGCCCCACGAGTTCTTGATCTGCCAGTACTTGACCGGTCCGCGGATGGTCTTCTGCTTGACGCCCCAGGCGAAGAGAACCACCGCGTGATTCACGATATGGTCTCTGTCGCAAGATTCCTCCGTCATGACGCCGGTGCTGTAGTCGAACCAACCATCCCCAGCAGCGACCGCAACGTACAACGGGCCGTTGGTCATCAACTCCCGGACGATCGCGTCCTCCTTGTTCTCGGGCAACTTCGTCCACCCAGTGAGGCCAATGGCGTATCCAGCCATTTTCGCCGCGCCGCGGTGCGTCTCGCTGCCGTCGGCGCCGAAGATACCTTTGGTAGCCACTTCCGTGGACACCTTCAGGGACTCTGGGCACTTTGCATGCTGGTCGTCCCCCGCCATGGCGCGGAACTCGCCGTGCTGCAGCAGGCCCTTGTTCAGCACGTACTCATACGCGAGCTCGGCGGTGGCCCCTTCGCAGCCGCCCTCGCCGCCGCAGTGCTTCGGGTTCGGCGTGCACGAGGTGATCTGGTTGGTCGACCAAGCGATGTTCTTCAGCCCTTTGACCTCCGCTCGGGCCTGCATTGTCAACCGGGAAGCGTGCGCCCAGCAGCTGCCGCAAGTGCCCTCGAGATCTTTTTGGGGGGGGGGTGCACGTCAGGAACAGCCGATCAGAGGGCTATGAACCTGGATGCTCACGAACAGGTTCGGTGCCGCAGGGAGCGGCGGGCAAGAGGCAGCCTGACCGGCTCGCAGCCCGAACTGTTTGAACGAACAGGGAGCGGCAGGAAGCGTTCAGAAACCTGTTGGGAGCACGAAGGCGCACAGTTGCAAACCATCCTGCTAGCCCGCCGCTCTGCGGTCGATTTTGCGCTTGCGTGCACGGTTATTGTGCCGTTGGGGGTCAGGGGGGCATCTTGATGCCTATCTAGGGGGCAAACAAACCTACCTCGCTTTTGACCACCCTCGCTTCCAAGAGATACCAAGCGATGCCAAACTGCGGCCTGTACTGGTCAGGCCGCTTGACGAGGAGGCGCGTGGTATGACTTGGTTTTGCCTGGAAGCGAACGCGGGGTAGGTAATGCACGCTCTGACTATCGGGGGATCTTCTAGCCCCTTGGAGGCATCTGCCATGGGTGAGCCTTCTGCGGCCTTCTGGGGGCACCTCGGCGCACTCTCGGGTGCCTCCTGCGGCCTCTGGGGCACTTCTCTGCGCAGGCAGCGGGCAGCAACGCTGGGCAGAGCGAAAGATACGTTGCGCCGCATCGTGCGTTCGTGCTCTGCCCCTACGGGCGCCGCTCGGAGGCGAGGCCGACCGGCATCTCCGTGGGCTGGCAATGTGATTGCTTCGCTGCGTCGAAGTCAGGGTGCAGCCCGCTACGCGCTCTGCAGTGGCGTCCGAGACTTCACTGGCGGCACCATTCGGACAACGAGCACGATCAATTCACGAGTACGTGATTGACTCACTTTCATCCTCCGCCCTCCCTCCCTGCCTTGGGAGAACTGCCTTTGCTTCTGGCGCTGCTCCCCGCACCTCTCCCAGGACGCGTGGTTACCAGTATTCCGAGGCGAATCTGGCCGTGGCGGCGCGGGCCCCGGAGGAGGCCCGAGCACACTCCATAGAGGGAAGGATGCTGTCCGAGCCAGGCCAGGGCAACGTCCATCTTTAGGGGAACAAGCAATGACATAAACATAAAAACTCGGAGGTCCGCGCGGATTTCTCGGATCAGCGCTGAGGCCCCCTGGCGGCGCCTCCCCTGGCCGCCCCTGGCGCGCTCCGCGCGCCAGGGAGGGGGTCGAGCGCCGATCAGAGAGATCAGCGCAGACCTTCGAGTTTTATGTTTATGTGACAGCTTGTTCCCCTAATCTTCTCGACGCTGTCTCGTCAGACTGGACATGCTTCAAGATGCGCAGGGGTCTCTTGGACATCGTGTGGGCTCTGTACTTGGCGGTTCCCCACAGCTTAAAAAACAATTGTCCTCCACGGCTGACTGGGTTCGCTTGGCACTAATGAAGGGGCCCTGGGACACACAAACAAATACACACAAATAAACAAACAGCAGATTGTCCAATTTTTTCCTGGGTTTTTGTGTCTCCCCCCACTTCCCATATGTTCCCATGTTTTCGAGGGAATCGAAGATTAATTGTGTTCGTGCGTTTGTTTCCCTCCTGAACTAAAATGCTCGGGCGCCACTCCGCTTGTACATCATGCCGGTGCAACCACCTTTCTGGAACTCGTGGGTTTTGACCCCCGAGGGCACCACGGTGGTGCTTCTGCGGGTTGGCGCAAGGGAGAGACTCTGGCAGCTGTGCCTCGACGCCTCCTCGCTGCAGTCGGATGCCGAATCAGGATGCGAGCAGAACGTCGTTTGTGCTTAAACCGTCGTTTTCGTTTAAAACGGTGCAAAAAACGAAAACGGCGAAATCCTCAATCGACTCGCTTCGTTTCCAAATGTCGTGCGCGAAAACAAAAACAAAACGGTTGCGTGCTCGCGCCCGATAACAAAACGGGAGGTAGGAGAACTTCATGGTCAGAGCGAGGGGGCCAAACGGTCTGTCACCGTCCCTGGGTGCGTGGCCGAGGTCGGATCCCGCGGCGCGGCTTCTGCTCATTGTCTGTGTTGAGGCTGCTGCTGTTCAGCTCTCACTCTTGAAGACCTATCAGTGCTGATCCCCATAACCGGTGCACGTTGTGTCTTTCAATTGAGGTGCTCCCCTCGGAGCTCGCACCCTGTTCCTGATCAGGGAAGATCTTCCTGGTAAACCAGCGCAGCTGGGCCACGAGCTGACAACTACAGTAACAACAACAACAACAGTAAAACTAACAGCAACAACAACAGCAACAGCAACAACAGCAACGACAACAATCTGTTTATCTTCTCGCAGGCCATCCAACACGTATGTCCCAAACCCTAGATACCCGCCCTCTCCGTCTTCGATCACACACCATTGGGAGCGTGTACCTCTCTTGCCCGCAACGTGTATTTCGTGAAGCCCCTAAAGCAGGGGAACAGAGGCCGGATGGTGGCGGGTGGACCTTCACAGGCGGGTCGGGACAAACGCCCAAGCGGCCAGGTCGAGCAGGCGGGTTGCTGAAGCGTGCGTCTTCCTCGAACGACAGCACAAATCCCAACTAAATTGCCAAGAAATCCATGACGAGAGCGTGCTTCCTGAGTGTCGAGGGCGCGGCGTTTGAGTCAATTGCGAGGAATTCCCACGAGAGAGCGCGATCCCTGTGTTATGTGAGAGGAAGTCGCGCGCGAGAGCGCGATTTAGGAATAGCTTGTGAAGAACTATACGGCGGAAGCCGTTGTGGCTTTAATTCGGGGGCCATCACCTCAGTCTGGTGACCCTTCGTTTTCCCTCGTGAAAAAAAAAAACATAGAATGCGAGCGCCAGGATGAGCACTTCAACTGAAAACATGCAGCCGTTACCCTGGAGGGAGAGCAACAGTATTCTTTTAACCAGAAAATCAAAAACAGCAACAACAATCATTTTAAGACTGTTCGCTCCTATCTGATCCCGTGCCAATCAATATGTCTATCCCGAACCCCCGGCACCCGCCCTCGTCGTCTTCGATCATACCCCCTTGGGTGTATATGTTCCTTACCTGCCTTGCGCACTTACTGCAGCCACTACAACAAGGGAAGAGAGAACGGGTGGAAGGGGGAGGGATAATAATGGAACACGATAGACGTCAGCAGGAGGGGGGCAAGGAACAGAAAACAAAGTGGTAGAACCAGACTGGCAGATCGGGCGGGCAGACCCATGGCGGGCAGGTCGGGAAGGCGGGCCAAGGCGACGAGCAGGCGGTTGCTGAAGCGTGGGTCCTGCATGAAGCGCGAGGAAGTCTCGGGCGATAGCGCGATTCCCACGTAAATCGCTAGAAAAGCCAAACAAGATCATGATTCCTGAACGCCGAGGGCGCATCGTCTGAATGAATTGCGAGGAAATCCTATGCGAGAGCGCGATGCGTACATGAATTGTAAGGAAGGTCCGCACGAGAGCACGATTGGGGAATCAACTGTGAAGAAAAATCAGGCGGGAGCCGCTGTTGCTGAAAACCAGGGGCCAGGGGCCCAGTTTGAGCCCCGTGACTTTCCCTGCTACAAAACAGGGTGCGAGCCCTAGGGGAAGTACTTCAATCGAGAAAACACAATGGTCACAGGAGGGGGGGATAAAGGATAATCAGGCGCCAGCACTGATAGTTCAAGAACAACAATCACTTTAAGAACGAGCAACAGCAAGAAGAAAACTGCACCTAATAATACCAGCACTAACACCAACAACTATCATTTTTAGATCCGTTCGCTCTTTTTTTGCCCGCGGGCCACTCAACACGTATATCCCAAGCCGTCGCCACCCGCCCTCTTCGTCTTCGATCGCATCCCCTTGGAGGTATGCATCGCATTTCTTACCTCACCCGGTTCATACCCTGGACGACTGACATGAAAGCGCGGGCCTGCTCGCTGCTGTTGGCCTTGATGGCGGCCAAGTGGCCCCACGAGAAATCGGTCGGGGCGGGCTGGTCCTTCTTGCCCTTGCGCCGCTTCGCCAGGAGGAACGGAGACCCGCTGAGATCCGATGCCCTCGACGCGGCCCGGCGGGACCTGCCGGGGAAAGCTGAACGATTCCCATACCGCTGCTCCCCGAACCTCTCCATGCTTGCGTTCTGACCATAATGACCATAATTGAAGGGGCCCTGGGACGCACAAATAAATACACACAAATAGAATGATTCCCCATATTTTCCTATATGTTCTTGGTTTTTGTCTTCCCCCCCACTTCCCATACTTTCCCATCTTTTCCTGGGAATCGACAATTAATTGTGTCTGTGTTTTTTTTTCTCCTCCTGACATAATGTCGAAGCGAATCCACCCGTGGCGACGGGGGAAGGGTAGCGGCATCGGTCACTTCTACTCCTCGGACCTGTGGCCCCTCAGCGTGGCGAGCTCCTCCGGGGTCCAATCGGTGAGGTGGTTGATCTCGGCCGTGTGGAGCGCTGCCGGGTTGCAGTTGTGACTCGCGATCCGCGCCGTGCGCCGGTCGAACACCGCCTGGCGCATGCTGTACTCCTCCGTGCCGGCCGAGTAGGAGCGGCCGTGCTTTTCGACAAAGGCAGGGAAGTCCTGGAGGGAGGGGCCAGGGACAGCGTCAAAGACACGCCGCCGAGAGAAACCCATCATCGGTGTCCACCAACAATTCCCCAGACACGTGACTTCGCGAAATCGCACCCCGCGATGAGCGACGCGCACCTCTCTTCGCGCCCTCGCGCCCCCGCGCCACCCCTCGGAGATGGGCGGCCGCTCGGGTCAGGACCGCGACGCGCGAAGCCAGGTTGTCTTTGTGGATGCCAGGGCAAGGGGCGTTGATCATGAGAACACATGTTGAGCACATGTTGACTCCATGTTGAACACATGTTGCTGACATGTTCAACCCAGGCTTCAACCTCCGGAAGCTGCTCGGCAGCACGCTCCATTCCCATCGGTTGTCCTCCGCGAGGTCATCTCCGCGCCACCCGCGGGTCGCCTGGGGTGTCCGCGCGGTGCGCGAAGGACCAGCCCGCTGGCGGGCCCCCGCGGGCGGCACCGTCACTGCTGCGCTGCCCCGAGGAGGAGGAGGAGGAGGAGGAGGAGGAGGAGGAGGAGGAGGAGGGGGGAGGAGGGAAGGGGGGAGGAGGAGGAGGATGAGGACGGGGAGGAGGAGGAGGAGGAGGAGGAGGATGAGGAGGGGGAGGAGGAGGAGGAGGGAGGAGGAGGAGGAGGAGGAGGAGGAGGAGGAGGAGGAGGAGGAGGAGGAGGAGGAGGAGGAGGAGCCCCCCCCCCCGGGAGTCCAGCGGGAGCGCGGCGCAGCCCGCGCGGGCCTCCAGGGACAGCGCGGCGGAAGTCGGGGCCCCGAGCAGCAGCAGGACGCCCGCGCGGCCGAGGGGCATCATGGAGGACACGAGAACTTTCGTCGGGGATGGACAGACCCCGCTGTAGTAAAACGTGGTTTAGTGAAAACGACCTGAGGCCCAAACCTGGCGGGCGCAAGCCTGGAAAATAACGGCCACGGCGCCCTCTCGAGAACCGGAAACGGACAATTCACTAATCGACGTGTCACTGTTGGGGGTTCTGTCCACCCCCGATTTCGTGTAGAGCGGTGAGGTGGCTCAGGGATCGGGTCTGAGGAGCTTCCAACCTGGGCCAGAAGAACTGCAGCGCGGGCGGGGGAGCAGGAGCGCCGGCGTCGAGGGGCTGCAACGGGCCGGAGGAGGAAGAGGAGGGGCAATCTCCTCCTCTTCCTCCTCCCCGGCCTCCTCTTCCTCCTCCTCCTCCTCCTCCTCCTTCTCCTCCTCCTCCTCCTCCTCCTCCTCCTTTTCCTCCTCCTCCTCCTCCTTCCCCTCCTCCTCCTCCTCCTCCTCCTCCTCCTCCTCCTCCTCCTCCTCCTCCTCCTCCTCCTCCTCCTCCCCCGATGTAACTCTTCCTCGGCCCGACGTCTTTTGAGCCTGGTCGAGCCGCGATGGCCCCGGGAACCAGACTATAGGGCCTCAACGCTCGTCGTGCCTTTTGTGCGGAGCTGAACGGTGGTGCCACTGGAGTTACCAGCCTCGAACGTATCCCTATCCTTACGATTGACACGCAAAAAGGCGATGACAATCTTAGGGATTCGCCCTCAAAAGATAAGGGAATCAGTAAGATTGGCATCGTGATGAGGAGGTGTCCAGCATAGGGATAGGTATAAGTTCCAGGCTGGTAATTAATGGAGGTGGTCCCGACCTCCCCCCGTACCCTAACCAGAAGCTTCTGGAATCGGAAACCCTCCAAACGCCTACAAGCACCGTGCTGCCATGAGGAACGCCGTGTGAGGAACGAAGGGGCTCCTGCCTGGATGTCTCTCTGAGAGCTACGAAGGCTTCTGAGTAGAAGCCGGCAACACAGCCTAGGCAAGTCCATCTCCAAGGCTCCCGGGCAGACATCTCCGCAGCGATTTGCTTGAATTCGCAGCGTGTTCCGGCAAGCGTTTTGCGATTCGTTCCCAATACGCGTGCCCGAAACTTTTCTGCAGCTCTCTCCGCAGCTGTCTCGAAGCTCGTTGGAAGCTCCTGCGCAGCTCCCTTGCCTGAGCTTGCAAACTCGCCAGGCGTCCTTCCCAGCGTCCTTGCAATCCTCTCCCGCAGGCGATTGACTGCTACTCGCCATCGCTCGGACGTCCATTCCCTGTGTTTTTTTCGGTTTCGTGCGTGGTTCTTTCGCCAAATGATCAAGGATCCTCCTCGACGGTCCTCGCCGAAGGAAACATGCACACGTCCGAGCGATGCCAAAGCTACCCTGACACTGCTTTCTGCCGGGGCAGCTCGTTGGGAGCTCAGAGGGCTTCAGATCGGAAGCCAGCACCGCAGGGTGGCCCCGGAGCTCGTTCCAGGACGCCGTCCAGAATTCTCGCTGCGCCTTGCTTGAGCTTGTACTATATGTCCCGGGAGGCCCTGTCCGTTTCCCAATGCGTGTGTCCGAAAGCTCTCCAGAAGTCCTTCGGGAGCTCCTTCGAGTAGTTTCCAGAGCTCGCCCCAACGGTTGACCTCGTAGAGCTCTTCGGTTCGATGAGCTAGGAGGAATATGTCGTAGAGCTGTTCGGCTCGATGCGTTGGAAGGAATTCGGGTGCAGGGTGGAGCTAGTTGACCGACCCAACCTGGGCTCAGGTGCTCTTAAAAATGTGGCGAAGACTTGACACTCCATATTGGAAACCCAGATTTCCGGGATGTATGACGCGTGTCTTGACAGCAGCTCAGGCTTCCAGCGGCAGTTTTACTACTGGCTCACTTCCCAAATATGGCTTCATGTGGGCACTTTCGGAGTTGCTGCCGATTTGCTCACCATAACTGGAGCTACAGCGTCAGAGCTTTCAAGAACGCCATTGCATCGGGAGGAATATCGTGCATTCGAATGACTTCGCCTGATGACTGACAGCGAACTGCATCGAGATACTAATCCTAAACGAGACATATGTCACTTGAGCCGTATGATGCGATGCGTCGGTAATGTTCAGAACTGTACGGAAGCTGGGAGCCAGCCAATGCTTTCTGATTGAAGCTCGGACACCGCTTGCTTCCGATTGTCGAGCTTAGATCTGTTTTCACACTTCGAGCTATCTTCGAAACGCGAGCTCTCAGATGCAACTGGGTCAGGGCTGTCGAAGAGCGTTTCACCGA
>CAUYUJ010016682.1:291264-296264 GCA_963575745.1 Prorocentrum cordatum | reverse complement strand
GAAGGGCATACGTATATGGGGCCACGAAGGGCAGCGAGGGGGCCACGAAGGGATGCAACGGGGCCACGAAGGGCAGCGAGGGGGCCACGAAGGGCTGCAACGGGGCCACGAATGGCTGCGACGGGGCCACGAAGTAGGGAGCTAAATATCGACACCCACCCTGCCTTACAGCGCCCATGTACGCATATATTCGGCAGAGCCCGCGGATGGCCCCGAATGATACCACGACGTCGAATTTCCATCGTCGGCAAGACTGGCAAGTTGCACGTGGCCGAACAAGCCACGCGCGCGGGGCCGCGCAAACCTGAAACTTCCGTCCTGGATCACGCGCAAGCAATCCGCGGCTAGCTGATATGAATCAGCCACGCGGCTCTCGCCGCAGGCACTAACATGGCGACTCAGCGCAAGAGGGTTTTCGTCTCTAGAAATACGCGTGTATTCGGTGCACCGAGTTTGGTGGGTGTATACGTCGCTTTCTTGAAACATGTGTTATGTTTTTGCTCGGGTGTATAAATTTCTGGGTGGGTGTATACTTCGTTTGGGCGGGTGTACATCATGCTGTTTGGGTTGTTTTTGTATACACCCGCTGTCCCGCGGAAAAAAAAAAAAAAAAAAAAAAAAAAAAAAAAAAAAAAAAAAAAAAAAAAAAAAAAAAAAAAAAAAAAAAAAAAAAAAAAAAAAAAAAAAACGAAACGCCTTTGGGAATACCGCGGATTCGCGAGGGCGGGTCCCACCCGCGCAGACGAGCACCAGCATCGTCGATGCTGGCGGCGACCTGTATGGCCGCGTGCAGTTGGCGGGCTCGCTGGGCCCCCGCGAAGGCGGCCTCCACGAAGCGTCGGCAACTCGGCCAAGACATCCCGAAGTCGGCATATTTGGGCCCCGAGGCAAATTTCGCGTCACTGGTAATGACAATAGATGGGCATCTGTATTGCGGGGTGGGTGTCGTAATCTTGCTCCCGAACGAAGTGCAGCGAGGGGGCCACGAAGGGCTGCAACGGGGCCACGAAGGGCAGCGAGGAGGCCACGAGGGGCTGCAACGGGGCCACAAAGGGCAGCGAGGAGGCCACGAAAGACTGCGACGGGGCCACGAAGGGCAGCGAGATCCCGATTCCTATGTAATCTGCGGGGGGTCCTAGAATGCAAGCGAGTCTCCAGCGAGAGCGCGACTCCAGAGCGCCGGGAGAAAAAAATCGAAGGAAGTCCCAAGCGACAGCGCGATTCCTGAATAAAACGCGAGGAAATCTCGGGCGGGAGCGGGGGTCATGGCTAAATTGTAAGGAAAACTCAAGCGGGAGCCGCTGTTGTTGTAAACCGGGGGCCAACGACACAATTTGACCCTCAAGACTCTCCCTGTCAAAAGACAGGGTACGAGCCCGGGGAAGGGAACTTCAATCGAACAAAAAAACAATATGCACCGGACGGGGGGGGCAACAATAATTATGCGTCAAAATGAGAGTTCGACAACAACAAAAGCAACAACAACAACAGCAGCAGCAGCAACAACAACAACAACAATCATTATAAGGCTGTTCGCTCTGACTTGCCCGTGTACATTCAAAACGAGTTCCCCACACCCTCGATACCCGCCCTTGTTATCTTCGATCACACCCCCTTTGTGTGGATTTCTACCTAACAGCGAAGACCGATAGGTTTCTAATGGTCTCAAAAGAAAGCATCTTGACTTCTCAGAGGGGGTCTGGGCAGATGCCGGACGGGAGCCGGGGAGAATCCGCGGAAGTTGTTTTTAAGCACACGGTTGCACACTTCGTGGCCTTCGAGGTCCCAGAACTCCACTCCCGGGCCACATTCTGAATGCCCAGAGCCAACTGTAAGCCACTTCGTGCTCTTCGGGTTCCCAGATTTCCACTCCCGGGCCACATTCTGAATGCCCGGAGCCAACTGTAGGCCACTTCGTGGTCTTCGAGATCCCAGATTTCCATTCCCGGGCAACATTTGAATGCCCGGAGCCAACTGTAGGCCACTTCGTGGTCTTCGAAATCCCAGATTTCCATTCCCGGGCCACATCTTGAATGCCCGGAGCCAACTGTAAGCCACTTGGTGTTCTTCGAGTTCCCGGAACTTTATTCCCGGGCCACATTTTGAATACTGACGCAAGCTGAGGCTGAGGCTGAGGCAAGCTGAGGCTGAGGCAGGCTGAGGCTGAGGCCGAGGCCGAAGGCAGACTGAGGCTGAGGCTGAAGCAGGCTGAGGCCTAGGCTGACGCACGCTGAAGCTGAGGCTGAAGCAGGCCGATACTGAGGCAGGCTGAGGCTGAGGCTGAGGCGGATGCAGGCTGAGGCTGAGGCAGGCTGAGGCTGAGGCCGAGGCCGAAGGCAGACTGAGGCTGGGGCTGAAGCAGGCTGAGGCTGAGGCTGAGGCTGAGGCTGACGCAGGCTGATGCTCAGGCAGGCTGAGGCTGAAACTTAGGCTGATGCAGGCTGAGGCTGAGGCAGGCTGAGGCTGAGGACGAGGTTGAAGGCAGACTAATGCTGAGGCTGAAGCAGGCTGAGGCTGAGGCTGAGGCAGGCTGAGGCTGAGGCTGAGGCAGGCTGAGGCTGAGGCAGGCTGAGGCTGAGGCTGAGGGTGAGGCTGATGCAGGCTGAGGCTGAGGCAGGCTGAAGCTGAGGCCGAGGCTGAAGGCAGATTGAGGCTGAGGCTGAAGCAAACTGAGGCTGAGGCAGAGGCAGGCTAAGGCTGAGGCCTAGGCAGGCTGAGGCTCAGGCAGGCTGAGGCTGAGGCTGAGGCTGAGGCTGAGGCTGAGGCTGAGGCTGATGCAGGCTCAGGCTGAGGCAGGCTGAGGCTCAGGCTGAGGCTGAAGGCAGACTGAGGCTGAGGCTGAGGCAGGCTGAGGCTGAGGCTGAGGCAGGCTGAGGCAGGTGAGGCTGAGGCTGATGGGCTGAGGCTGAGGCAGGCCGAGGCTGAAGGCAGACTGATGTTGAGGCTGAAGCAGGCTGAGGCTGAGGCTGAGGCAGGCTGAGGCTGAGGCTGAGGCTGAGGCTGAGGCTGAGGCTGAGGCTGAGGCTGAGGCTGAGGCTGAGGCAGGCGAGGCTGAGGCAGGCTGAGGCTGAGGCAGGCTGAGGCTGAGGCTGAGGCTGAGGCTGAGGCTGAGGCTGAGGCTAAGGCTGAGGCTGAGGCTGAGGCTGAGGCTGAGGCAGGCTCAGGCTGAGGCAGGCTGAGGCTGAGGCTGAGGCTGATGCAGGCTGAGGCTGAGGCTGAAGCAGGCTGAGGCTGAGGTTGAGGCAGGCTGAGGCTGAGGCTGAGGCTGATGCAGGCTGAGGCTGAGGCAGGCTGAGGCTGAGGCTGAGGTCGATGCAAGGTCAGGCTGAGGCAGGCTGAGGCTGAGGCCAAAGCCGAGGCTGAGGCTGAGGCTGAAGCAAGCGGATGCTGAGGCGCACTGAGGCTGAGGCTGAGGCTGATGCAGGCTGAGGCTGAGGCAGGCTGAGGCCGAGGGCGAGGCTGAAGGCAGACTGATGCTAAGGCTGAAGCAGGCTGAGGCTGAGGCTGAAGCAGGCTGAGGCTGAGGCAGGCTGAAGCTGAGGCTGAGGCAGGCTGAGGCTGAGGCTGTGAATGCGACTGCCGTCGCCGGTGCGACTGCCATCGCGAATGCGACTACGACTGCGAGAACAGCATAATTCGAAAACTGGATTCTCATCTGAATATTAAGAGGCATGCTTCCACATATGCTCCTACACATCGCTGTTGGGTTGCTTTGCCGGGATATTTGTTTTTGCGGGGGGCGGCGGGTTTGCACAGGCGGGCAAACCTGAACGGGCGGACAATGTTTCGTGGGCGTACATGAGCCCGCCATTGGAATTGGTGTGGGCCCTGCAAACGGAGGGGGGGGAGAACGAGAAGAGTGGGAGGAAGGGAGGGGGAGGGACGAAGGAAGAAGGAAAACACTGGGAGAGAAGGAGCGAAGAGGGGGGCGGTTGATTCGAGGCACAGAAGGGGAGAGAGAACAAACAAAATACATATCAGAGAGGTAGAGCAAGAGAGAAAGAGAGGGGAGAGAGAGAGAGTGCACAAAAAAGAAAGAGGGAGGGAGGAGGCAGGAGAGGAGAGGGAGGAGGGAGGAGGGAGAGGAGGGAGAGGGGACAGGGTAAAGAGGCATAGGGATGAGGGAAGAGAGGAGGGAGAGAGAAGGGAGGAGAGGAGGGAGGAGAGAGGAGGGAGAGGGAGGAGGAGCAGGAAGGTACTCAAAAGCGTGAACGTTCGAGGACGTCCTATGCGAAAACGCCGTTCCTGAAGGAAGTCTCGGGCGAGAGCCCACGACGGGCGGGCGATCCCCTGACGGGCGGGTCGGGCAGGTGGGACATTCAAGCGGGATCCCTGAGTATGGCGAGAGCGCGACTACTAAATAAATTGTAACGGCGTCCTTGGCGCAGCGTGTTTCCTGAGCGTCGAAAGCGCGATTTCTGAATAAATTGCATCGAGGGCACAGGCGAGAGCGCAATTCCTGAATAACATGTGAGGGGTTCTCTGGCGGGAGCGGGGGTCTTGATTAAATTGCGAAGAAGTCTTGACTCAATTGTAAGGAAGTCTCAAGCGGGAGCACCGATCCTGAGTAAATTGTGAGGAAGTCTCAGGAGCGGGGGTCCTGAGTAGATTTGGACGAAGTCTCAAGCGGGAGCCGTTGTTGCCGAAGACTTCCCCTGTCAAAAAACAGGGTGCGAGCGTCGAGGGGCACACTCTGATTCAGAAAATACAGTATGCACTGGTGAGGGGGGATCAACAATAACTATTCATCAGAAATGAGAATTCAACAGTAACAACAACAGCAGCAACAACAACACCGCAACAAGCAGAATCACCCACCACGGAATCTCACTTCAGCCACGCACCCAGGGGCAATGAATGACCGTTCGGCCCCCTCACTCTGATTTTACACGAGAAGCACCGCAGGCAGCAGTCCTGGAAGCTCCACTGAACTCGCAAAGAAAAGCACACCATGCAGCCACACTGCTCACAACCGGTGCGCGGCGCCGTGTGTACACGAC